>FIZR01011672.1:0-27855 GCA_900060175.1 Ferrisia virgata
CCCCTAAAATTTGCCGCCCTAGGCTATAGCCTAGTTAGCCTATTGCTAAGTGCGGCACTGGGTAACGTGGTATGCTACCAGTAACTGGTAATGTATTTTTGATAGTATGCGCCCAGTAAGTAGTCATATATGTACTACTGGTAAGAGATGATGATGTGCTTCTGGTAGGATGCCTCTGACAACTGGTAATTAGGGATAATCTGTTGCTACTTACCAAGTGTACATCGCCAGTTACCAGTGACTCGCCAGAAGTAAATCATGTGTTATGAGTTGTACATTTACAGTTTATCAAAAGCATACTACAGGAAGTATATCAATATCAGTCACCAGTGTTACTCATATTAATACTTATTGGGTGTTTATTGCCAATTACCCCAGATTTATAACTATATACCTGAGATATATCACTAATGATATACTGCCAGTTATTAGTGGCATACTTTAAATTACCAGAGATACACTACTAGATACCAGGGACCCAGAGTGCCTCCGTAGTCGAAGTAAAAATGATTCCAAAATGACTGCAACTCTGACCCAGCTCCAGAGTCAAGCCAGAGTTGGAGTTGATGAATTTCAGACTGCCTTGGGAGTTGGGGTATCAAAATTCAGGTCAGTAGAATTATGACTCAAGAGTCAGATGGAGTCACAAGAATAGAGTTCCGAAAATGGCTTTGGAGTTGATGGTGAAATTTTAGAGTTATGAAAATAGAATCCTTCTTCAACTCTAGAGTTTGTGGAGTGGGGACGCGCACTGCCCCACACTCACCGGGATGCGATTAATATTTATAAATACCGACGATTGCCGCGACATTTAAAAAAGAATTCTCGATAACCAGAAAAAACGAACATGTATTATAAAAAATATCACAGGACACTATTTTAAATAAATGATTTAGAGTACGACTAGAGCTTTAAGATTTATAAAAAACGTAAAAAAAGAAAAATAACAAAATTAATCAAGTGCCGTTGCCGCTCACATTGGCGGCATTCGCAGCCGCACACGATATATAGTTTACTCAGACATTGTGTCCGTCTATCATGAGAGAAAATTAAGAAGTGAGAGCACTAATCTCGCAACCGATCCGTCCTGCCTAAATTCAGTATCATTATCTCTCACTTCTAAACCTGCTTACATGCTACAAGTTGAGATATCAAATTTAATGGCCAGTTAATTCACAACTCCAGTCAGATGCAATCAAGAGTCAAGGTTCAAGAATGATTCTGGAGTCAATGATTGGAGTCTGAGTCAAATTTCATCATTACTCTGAATTCTAATGGTCAGAGTTGGAATCAAATTTTGTCGTGATTCCAGAATCAAGGTGGAGGCAGGTCCCTGCACGATACCATCTATTGATAGAATTTTAACCAACCGATAACTACAAAGGTTGATTAACAAATACCTTTTCCAAGCGTATATTTTTATTATGTAGCAGTCACTTACCACATACAGTAATATTTTATACCTCAGTGTTCAACTGACCAAAACTATTCAGTAGTAAAAAGATATTCTAAATACTGTTAAAAGAAGTGTGTCACAAAAATGCACATGAAGTTCTACTTCATTACACTTTTTAGTAATACAAACAGTGAATTACAGCATTGCCTTAGACATAGAAGGTAGTAATTTGTTCCAATAGTAAATGTAGGTACATCCCCAGTAGTATTTATTCTTATTAGGTTGTAAAAATGTATAGAATACTCAGTGTTAGCAATCAGTGTGGTTTCTCAGTGCACTTTAGCCAGTGGTAATACATTACTACCACTAGATGGTGTGAATTTTTAGTAGTAATGTAACTGGATCGGTTTCACTTTTACGCTTGTGCCATTGGTTATCTGTGACTATAATAGGTACATGTCTGGTAATCAAAGGTATTTATGTGGTTGGAATATCACTGGTTATCAATGGTATGTAATGCTCCTGCAGTGAAACAAATGAATCCAAGCATATCACTCAAGTGAAATGAGTATATAGATCTTGGAAATGTATTTTTTTCAAAATAGCTCAAAATTTGAGGTACAGACTTATTTATGTACATTATTTATGTTCGAATTTGAGACGAGTTTCGTGAGGTAAAAATGCAACAAATTTTAAATGGAAACGAAAAAATTAGGATTTTAAAAATTAATACTTTTGAAAATTTTTCTACAAATATCTCAGTGAAGAATTCATACATATTCAATGCATTAAAGAATGTATTCTGAACCAAACGCGTGTATGGCTTGATGTAGCAGGTGTCATATGGATATACTCATGTACTTGGCCTTTTGAAAGTTTGTAGCTCATAATAGTAAGATATTACCAACTTTGTTTGTAAAAATTTACCTACCCGTATTTTTTTTCAGTTATTTAATTATTTTGAAAAATAGAACCCTCATTTGACCTAACTTGGAGCTCCATGTAAATCTTGTCACAGTCTTTTTCAAAACTGTGTGCTCTCTTTTCTTAAGCTAATTGGAATGAAGTTAACATCAAACTAATTGAAATTTTTTCAGATTAAAAATGGTGCATGATATGTATTCTCCCCCCCCCCCCCTAATTACACACTCAGAAATAACTATTTTTCAACAAGATTTTTAATTCTCCTCATACTAATTTTCATTTTGATACTTTTAAGAGATTCGTAATTTTTTTCACGTTGTCTCAAAATTTTGAATATACTTGATTTAAATGTCACTACTGTTCTCGTTCATTTCATAGAAAACATTTTTGTAGCTTTTTTTTTCAACTTTGCATTTAATATATTTTCACTATGTTAAAAAATTCCTTGTTAAAAATTTTTTTAATCGGTGTATTTTTTTGGGAAAAAAGAAAATTTTCAACAAAATACTTCTTATAAATTGAAATATCCAAACAACGCTAACCATTTTATTTACTTGATTAAAACTTTTTGAATGCTTACATTAAAGAGCATTGGAATGTAAATATTAATAAGAAGAAAAAATTCGGAACGATTTCGAATTTCAAAAACATTTTTCATTAGGCCTAATAATTAATTCACCTTATTTTCTGTACCAACCGCTTTTTCTATTTCTTAATTCTTTTTCTGGTAAAGTAGGTACCTAATATATCTAAGAATATTGTATTTAGTATACGTAAAATTTTGGCTCTAATCAGAAATAACTACTTTTTCTGGTTAAAAACTGAAATTTTTTAAAAATATGATAGATCATCGTCTAGTCTTGGTGAAATGGTACATTGTGTGAGTTGAACACCAGGTAGTCAATGTTAGCCAGATCTGAAAATGATAAAAGTGTGTTTTTTGATATCAAAGATTTTTGTTTTTGTATGAATAGATTAACCAGATTAAGGCGATTTTCGACTTGAAACGAAGGTTTGAGCATTGAAAGTTGAAAATTTATTACGTTTCAAGTAAGTTCAACTTGCTAATGGTCAATAATTAGGTAATAATTAAGTATAAAATCTTCGCCATAGTTTTTTTTTTTGACGAGCATGAGTTGGCTAATTTATTTTGAAATTGTGCTCCAAAGTTCGATTCAAACTTCCAAGTTTGGCATTGGCATGGCATGTTGCAATATGGCACATTCATTACTATGCGGGTAGTATTCTTCTTCAAGTGTGGGATGTAGGTTAAGCTGTGTGAGTGTATTGTGTCAATGTGTACTGGTAGAGGGGGGGACACATGTTTGTTCACATTCTACATTTATTTTTAAGGAAGAAGAATACTACCCGCATAGCAATGAGTGTACGCTACCGGGTTTTGACTTAATAGAAATAGAATACAGATTTTAGTGTGAACTATGAAGCAACAGGATATGATCACAGATAAAAATGTTAAATATTTGAATGTCAGTGAAAAAAAATTAGCATTTTATTAAAATTTCAAATTAAAAATAATTCAATTTTCATCTATTTTTAATGCGTGATGCCTCTGAGAACGAAAAATCGCCAGAGTTTAAAAAAAAAAAAGTATGGAAAAACACCAGATCAGGTGATAAAACACCCGGTCTGACAACACTGAATTAAAACAAGCACCAATTAAAAAATATATACACATAGGTTCATTATTTTACAGAACTAGTAAAGTAAGATCTAAGTATCCTGAAAGTATACCTAATAAGGATTTTAAGGAAATGATTAGAAAATTGAATAGCCTAGAATAATATATGTTGGTTGGCATAAACTAGTTCATTTAAATTAAATATCTACAGGAAAAAGGTCGAGGGCAATTATCTTTACGTAACAACGCACCATGCACTTTTCTATAGTATATTTTATATACGTTGAAATTTAGAAAAATATTCTGAATATATGGGTACAAAGAGCTGATTCTCTCCTTTTATGAAAAATAGCAATAAAAAAAACATCAGAAATAATAATAAAGAATTAAAAACTTACAAAGCAGAATAAGCTAACTACACATTGGCTCGGATATGATGGAAAGATACGAGAATCGAAAGTTACATCTAAAGAGGTTAAATATAAAGTACAAAGAAGATTAAACATCATAAAATATTTCTGACGACCTTCAAAAAATTCCTCTCGTCAGTCTCATAAATAGGTACTTATAGAAACATAGATACACCCAATTTTCTACCATTTTCAATTACATTGTAGATAAAACGTAATAAAAAGCTGTATTAAAATAAGAAAAAAAAACTCGAAATGAAAATTAATAAAATCCCTTGAAGCGTCTCAGATAGAGGCAAAAAAAAAAATACGATAATAAAATAATACAACCAAAAAAATAAAATAAAATAAAATGAAAAAAGTGAGAAAAAACTTTCACCAACGCCAGTTTCAATTCTCGTTACTATCAAAATTGAAATTTTCCTGCAAACCCATTATAAAAGTGAGTTGATTCATTAAATTATCTGACAAGTTGAAAAAGTACAAATAATTAATTCAAAGTCATAAAGTCGACACTCATAATGAAACATTTAAACTGTTTGTGCCAAACTTTATACTATTCAAACGCACTTATTAAACCATATCCAAACTTTTGCCACCAACTGCAGTTCAACTTTTCAAAACTATTCGTAGTAAGTAACATATTCACAGGCTGGAGTTCTCTTTTCGATATAGAATTTTCTGTCATCTTAAATTACACCGCCGTGTATTAAGATGAAAGTACCTACTTTCGAGTAATTATACTCACTATAAGAAATCTTATATTTCAAATATATAATAAACGAGAGTCGTATTATTATGTTGTATTAAAATGTACAACGTCGTAAAGTTTTGCTCGTTTCCAATTCTCGAGTGGTGCAATTCAAAATTTACGAACAAGTTTATCGAATAAACTCCCTATTAAAAAGCATTATTGTACAATCGAGTTTTACAATTATCCAATCAAGTTTTTACCCCCGAATGAATGAACATAACGGAAATCAACGCTTTCATGAAAGTACCTACCTTTGTGGCTCTTAATCTTCATAAAGTACGCTCCAACTCGTAAGCAAAGCTCATAATAGCGCTTGAATTTACCCATCTACCTACTCCTTATAAATCGGCTAATTCGTGAATAACGTTCATCCTTCGATATAGTCGATAGGCAGCTTAACATACTATTGATATAAATTTGTGGATTGCGAACAAAACAGGAAAATGAAATTAAATTATCTTTTGACTTTTCCTTCTTTACTTAATTCATAATTATATAAAAAAAGTCAAGTTTTCGTGAAATATTGAAGTTACGTGAATTGTTCTATTTACAAAAATGAAAAAAATAAAAAAAAAATTGCGCTGAAGGATTCTTTTTCTTAATCGATGAAAGAGGCGAAGGTTAATTTGATAGAGAACAGGTGAAACTCCATGTGGCACATTTAGTGTTCTTGTTAAAGCAAAGTGCCAAATTTCAGTCTTCTAGCTCAATTTGGAGGGAAGACGTTGGTGGAACAAATTGATAAAAAAAAAAACACCCAAAAAACTATCTATTTGAAACTGTTGGGCAGTGCAATGAGGCCGAAAAGCTAAAACTCAAAAAAGACATCAATGATCACTACTCATATTTTGACAAGTCTCACCCTGTATTTTGTTATCATAGTCAGTGTAGTGGTTATCACGCTGGACTAACAATGCAAAGACCTCGAGTACGATACTCGGGCTGGGCGTGAATTTTTGAGAATATACATCAGTTTTAGGTGAGACGTTCATTTAGTTAGATTTCCAAAAGTGGTTTCTCATCTTAAACTACTCCCTAAATCGGGTTGGAGGAGAGATATACGGGGAACATTCTTTTTTCAATCTCAAAAAGGGGGGATAATTTGGATAGCATATTTTGAAAAAGTTTTCCACACTCAGATAATCAATCTTATCAAATCAGATAGTGCAAAGTGATATAGACAAACTCTAGTTACTATTGCAATTGTTTTCAAAATTTCATGTTTTAACAGTGGCTAGTGGCTTAGTATTCAAAGTGTTCTTAATTTAGTACCCGATGTTTCTAACAGTAATTTTAGCATTTGCATTTTTTTTGCGAAAGCTATTTTTCCTTTTAATTGATGCAAAAGACTGATTTTTGGATATGTCACGAGTTGAACCGGAAATCTGAATGAATGCGAATTTTTTAGGCTAAACTAGATCACCCTAAGGTTCTTAGGATGTTGCAGTTTGTCCAAGGACAACCCAGTTTTTCCAGAGAATATTTTAGGAATAACTAGTTTATCCTAACAAAATGTATCCGAACTCTCCATAGGTACCTTTACTAGAAAAAATCAGTTTGTCCTGTTCCCCATCGGATGAACTAGTTTTTCTTGAAATATCCACAAGCCAAACCAGTTTGGAAAAATTTTGTTGGGATAAACTAGTTATTCCCAAAATATTCTGCGGTGAAACTGGATTGTCCCAAGACAAACCAAAACATCCAATGGTCCTTAGGATGTTCTAGCTTAGAAGATGGAAATCAATGGGTACAGCAGTAAGGGAATTATGGAAATTTTTTATCCATAGTTACTCGAGACTTCTCTGTTAGGAGCGGTGTTCACCAATATTGAACCTATACGCAATTCTGATTAGCCAAGATATCAAACATAGATTCTTTAAGATGTCTACCAAGAAAAAAATAACTTCATTAGTGACATTCACCTGTACAAGGAAAAACAAGCAGAACGCTAAACTAAACCACAATATTTTTACTCTTGGAGCAGGAAATTTCCATCTTGATGTTTCAGTGTCTACACATACAGCCTAGGCGAAACTAATCTGTCCTAAGATGAACCAGAACATCCTAAAGGCTGTACGATGTTGCAATTTGGCCTAAGAAAATTCATATTTTTCCAGAATTCAGGTTTAAAGGGTTAAAAATGCTATCGGATTTATTTTCTGTGAAAACATATATTCAAATATGATTTCTAAAAAATATGAAAGAAAACAAATTAAAGGACCTGTAGATAGACGGAATAATTATTTGTAAAGAAAAACACATATCCTGAGGTTAAGAAAAAAGAAATGAACATGGGTGATGTAGAGTTAATGTAGGTAATGAGTTAAGAAAAATGGAATGATGGAATGGCCAAAAAATAAACAAGAAATTTGGAATGCCATAGAAGGATACAAATGAAAGGAAGCTTCTTCTTTTTCGAATGTATTTTCCATTAATGAAGGTTGGCCATCCATATGGCAATCTGGATTCTCGAGATACTTTCCTAAAAAACTGTAGCGATGAGCAACCAAGCCATCACAAAAGATCCTTTAACCATGAGTTCCGTCTTCTTCCTACAAACCTCTTTCCGCAAGTTTTTCCTTCCATTATTAGGCACAGGATTCCGTATTTTCTCCCTCAGTACATGTTCAAGGTATAGGAGTTTTTGTTGTTCAACAATTTTGATCGACTTTTATACAGTATCTGTTCTTTCATTACCTTGCAGATCCATGGTATCCTCTGCATTCTGCAATATAAATGCATGTTGAAAGCCTGCAGCTTACTTTCAATAGCACATGTAAGGTCTAACTCTCACAGCCATACAGCAACACTGGGAAGACATAACAACATATCATTCTTATTTATAACTTCACACTCAGTTTGGTGCTGTTGAAGATGTTTATGCTTCATTATTTTGGACAAGACCATCCACCATCCTCTCTATCTCTTCTCGATTACTTGCATTGGTATGAACTCAAGTAAATGAATTTTAGTGCAGAGAGAAGGGATGGAGTGGGGAGTAAAATGAAAAGAATAAATATCTAACCTTGACAAAAAAATATTTGGTGGTTTTTGCGAAGGCTCCGCTGTAGATTTTGTCGGTATTTTTTATCTACGATAATAATATCTTCACAAAAAAGTATGGTTGTTTTCCAAAAGTAAGAAATCTTGAAATTAGGGGGTAGATAGATCCAAGAGAAAAGAGGAATTTTCCTCTAAATCCTTTCCAGCTTGAAGCCTGAACTCAGAAGGCATGTTCTGAACTTGCCTTTATCCACTTAACAAATTATCGACGGATGAAAGAAATTATGCCACCATCACATGAAAATAAGTCAAGATCTTATCAAAAAAAAAAAATCATTCAATATCATTTAGAGATCTGGGGTCAGTAGGATTTTGCGTAGAGGCCGAAGCGTGTTCCTGTAAGAAGGATTTTAGTCATCGTATTCCGTAAAATAATAACGGCAAGATCAAAATTCCGTATGAGTTTTGAATTGAAGCAGGTCTTGTAACGCTGAGAAAAAATTCCTCGTGCCTCTTGTGTTTATTTTTCACTTTTTTCAACAACTTCGGATTACCCTCTGTTAGGTAGGTTTACTTCAGTTTTCATCGATTTCATTTCAATTTCCTTTACCCAATTCTTTGAATGTGTGTATATTTAAAAATATTTCTTAAAATTGGCCAAATTTCCAGAGCATTAAAGTTGAATAAGTAATCGTTTGAATCAAGAGAAATGTAGGTACCAGGAATCCCTATAAAAATATTTTAAAAAGATTTTAAATCACAGAACGAATGTTTACCCTTCTCTCCTTTCTTCATCCTTCTTAATTTTGTACGTAGATTCGCTATAATAGCCAGGATTTCCGACAGAAAATTAATCTAAAAGTTTCAGCAATAAAATTGAAACTTTTTGAGAAATCGACGAATGGAAAATGGAACATGTTGATAAATGCTTTTTCGATTTAACTGTTTTTTTTTTTTTTTTTTTTTCATCTGGTTACTTAGCATAACATAATGTTTTTTAAATTGCCTATCGAGAATAAAAAATATTTAACCGTGTAAGGTCATCGTTAGTACCTATACTATTTTTTATTTTATTTATCTGTATTTGCAACGCCAACGCCTACAACTCGAAATACAAAATAAAAATTGCTCGTATCCCTTTTCACAGGAGCCAAGCACTCATATTTCATGAATCATCTCCACATATACTACGTGAAAATTTTTTATCAAGCATACATGATTTTCTCGTTTGAATAAATTGCGAGCGAGAAAAAATTTGCTATTTTTTTTTTTTTTTGCTATTCTTTCAAAAGTAAAATATTACGGGTGCTTTGACCGAGTTGTACGATTTATGTAAAATATTAAACATTACTGATGCTTATTCGAATCACATACGACGTTCATCGTATATGAAACAGATATTTAACCTCGGACTATTATAAGTAGTAAGCCATTTTATCGAGTACGATATGAAAAATTTTTATACGTATTATTTTTCATTCGTTGGTACGTACAATACGATATGTAACTGTATGAGTCTTTCAATATTAATCATTCGTTTGTATCTCGTTGGCGTATTAAAATTTATTTTTATAGCCACCGCGTGTTTTTTGTTTGTAGTGTATAAAGAGCACGTCCAGCACGTTGCATTTGTACAGTATACTTCGAGACGAAGAAAAATTCTCTTTAAATATTTATAACGATAAAAATGGTGAGATTTTTCAATTTAACGTCGAGTTTCACTAGTGCCAAGACTTCTCCGTATTGGCATTTAATGCAACTTTTCCCATCGGAGACGACCGTATACAAAAAGTTAGCCTATCACAGTCTCAATTATAAGTGAAAAAGTTTTTATAAAAACTTGGCGGTATTCTCGTGGTATTTATCATTTTGTGATTTATATACGTAAAAGCTCGCGGAGGAGGGATCACAATGGGAAAAATTATCTCGTCATTTTCATCCCACTGCACGAAAAATACGAGACTTTCAAACAGAACGGGAGTATACTGGAGGAAGCGAGAATAAGAGGCGAAGAAAAAGGAAGACGATTTTCTATTAGTATTTCGTAAACAGCGACATTTACTTCGAAAGCTAAAGATCGGTTGGGGAGTATGGAGGAGTTTCGGTTCCGTAAGAGACAAACTTTTTTCCTCCGAAGCTGGGAGGAGAGGAAACATGATTAACATTTTCGATAAACTGGGTTAGCTGAAACATTAGTTTTAAGATGCTATCAAAGATGTTGGTTCGTTTCCTGTAATTTTTTCTTCATTCCCTGCCACCTGACGCTGCATTATTCAACGTCGGAATCTTTTTACCAAACGAACAATACTAATTAGAAGAAAACCTTTGCAACTTTGGTCTTTTGAGTCATTTGCGTAGAACGTTCCATTAAAACGGCGCTTAATTTACCAATCTAATGGAGATATTAATTTTGTCAAAAGCGAACATAGCTAAGCGTCGCGAAATTATATAGATTTTTATTTAACGTAGGTAATCGAATTTCTTTCCTTCTTTTTTTTTTTCAGCATCCGTTTCTTATAACATTCGAACAGTATTGTATAATTTTATAATTGAGTCAGCTCTTTCAAGTTCCAACGAACTAATCAAATTTTTGTCATATACGAGCTACTTATACTGGCGCAGATACCCGTCATCCTGTCTATCCATATTTATGAGTAGTATGTACCATGCAAACGAATACGATAATATGATATTTGATTTAATGGAATTTTCGCTCGCGTTATTCTCAACTTGTGTAGGTTGCTTCGAGTAATTTATACGATTGACGCGGTTCTCCACATTACGGTTGATTAAAAATTACTTACATTGTTTCAACAACACTGTTATCGTCAATGCTAGTGATGTTGTCTCGATGGCCATTATTTTACGAATAAAAAGTTGCGCTACGTTGAGCTTAAAATAATGCAAAAATTTCAATAATTATGTTGATAAAAAACACAATAGCCTGTAGGTACGTTTACCAATTGATTATCGTACCACGGTGCAAGATGCTTTATTATTGTACCATTAAAAAAGCTTGATAAAATTTTCCTCGTTCTTCCTCTCATTTCATAGTTTATAGTTTACAGTTTACAGAGTTTTCAGGTAATCTAAATTTTTTAATCTTAAAAATTAAGGGGACAAATAATACTGAATAAAAATTAGGTTCGAAATGAATTTTCAAGTATAGGATTACATAGTAGGCTAAGTGTAAAACTGAAGAGGTTTTGTGATGTTCTTTTAACTGAATTTTGAAATTGAAGAGGTGGTTGCTGCGATGTGAATTAAATACTGCCCCCAAACAATTAATGATGGAAATGAATAGCACACGAAAAGGAACAAATTTTGTTCCACTCATTTTTTTATTCAAGATTACAAATGCAGGATTTAAAAAGTAATGACGTACCCAGAAATGTCTCAAAGGAGCAGCTTTACACTTTTTATGTGTATCTGCTGTTTTTTTTTTAACTTGAATTTACAAAAATGAACTAACAAGGGTAAAATTATGAAAAAATTAGGGCTTTTCACCACTACAACAAAGTGTATTTTCAAAAGTCATAAGGAAAAAAATTAGCAGAAATACTTAAACTTTTTTGGCCTCAAGGGTGGAAAGAGTTTGATCCCCCTTGCCAGCGGATATGCTACTGGCTACAATCACATTGTGCACCAAAAATCATTTAATACAAAATTTTCTTGAAATTTCTTTGATTTCCATGCAGTAGCAATAGTTCTTTCAATTTCAGTAGAGCCAAAAGTAAATATCACAAATTTCGCACAGTTCACTTCCGCGCTGTTTAGCGAAATCAGTAAGCTACTCGGTTCACGTCAGCTGCTCACCACTGCCTACAATCCAAAGGCAAACGGTATCATCGAACGTAGACACTGTCAACTTAAAGCTGCATTAATGTGTCGAGGTGGCGAATGGATCGAGTTCTTGCCAGCTGTTTTACTAGGCCTAAGAGCTGCTCCGCGTGATGAAAATGGTGTCTCATGCGCTGAGATGACGTATGGTACTACACTTCGCTTACCAGGCGAAATCTTTGAAAATTCGTCTCAAACCAGCGATACACATATGTATGTAAAAAAACTTCGCCAAACCTTCAGAGAAGTGAGACCAGCACCTTTCAAACATAAACCTAGAGATAAAATTTTTATGCATCCGGATTTAATGAAAAGCAACAAGGTCTACGTCAGAAGAGATAGAGTAAAAGCACCATTAGAAGCTCCTTATGATGGCCCATTCTCAGTAATAAAAAGAAGTCAGAAATGGTTCAGGCTAGACATAAACGGAGCTCATCAAGATATCAACATCGATCGGCTGAAACCTGCTTATACGATGGACGAAATCGAAAATTTAGAAACAAGCACCACAACGGAGCCAAACAAGAAAACAACCGAAAAGGTAGATTTCAAGGCCTACGATAATCAAGAAAAAGCTCGAGATATCGAAACGCGGGAAAATACAGCACGAAATCGGCATCGTACTGTATATGTACCAATACATACGCGTATGCCAACACAGGCGGAACCTGATATAAATCCTGCCAATATACCTTTGCCTCTATCCTCAGATGACGAATCCGACGAAGAATTCCCATCATTAAGGCAGCCTATAACCACACGTAGTGGCAGATTAGTAAAGCCAACAGTATTTTTTAAACCTACCTGAATTTTATACTTTATAAATGTTTTATCTCATCATGTGCTTTATACATATAATTACTTATTCTGCATTTTATCTAAATTTTGAATTTTCATATGTTTTATATGTGTGTATTAGCCTAAAAATCGTTCCAAAATATGTTTTACCTTATGTTAGTATGTAATCAAAATTTATTCTAGTCATCGTATTCCCATTGTGATGTACGTATCAGCTATAGATATACTGTTTCCTACATGTAATAAAGATTCACACAAACTAACAGTTATACATCAGAATTAAAAAAAAATTTAATAGGTGTGTGAAGGCGAGGATGGTTCTTGCGATGGAAAATTTTTTGGAATGACATCCAACCATGTTACATAATTTCAAAAACCCAAAGACATGGTCCATTCACCTACTTCAATCTGAGATACCTATCAAGTGGATGAGATGCGTACAACGTAAAACTAAATTTCTGTTTTTCATTTCCAGAAGTCTTCCTCTCTCAGTTTACTTGAATAGATTGTAAAAATCTCTCTTGTATGATTATTAGTTTGGATAAAAAGAAAAAAGAGAGACAGCGAGTTGTATGAGACGAATACTTGAATCTGAACACAATGGTAAAATTTGGTCTTCAGGGTCGTGTATCCGGACTGTAAGAGAAATTTTAGTACCTCTTTGGTATAATCTTTTTTTTGTCGAACATGTACGCAGCTTGCTTTAGATTCTAACCCTATTATACTTGCTCTTTTTTCTTTTACTGTTTTCGTCCCTCTACATGACTGGTTTGGCAAATGCACACTCCAGGGAAAGAATGTTCTTTAGTAAGAGATCGTGAGTTGAAAATACATAAGCAAACAAGGTTCCCTTATTCTGGTTAATGTAGATGTGTTTCGCTTCATCGTGCAGTCTCTTTTTATTTTTTGTAATTGTGTGAGCTATAACTTCTAAAAGTGCCGACATGGCATAGTGGTTAAACCGCGGCTCACCAAACAAGAGGTCATAGGTTCGAATCCCACTATGAGTAATGCATTGTGTGCATTTAGCAACTATCGCAAGCTTACTTTCCAAGTACTACCAGTTACAATAGAGACAATTAGACAGCACGTCGTCTGTTATCAGAATCAAAAAATAGGTAACTGGTTTGAGCTCCTATCTGTGGCCCACTGCTGAACTCAAGGTTGTAAGAATCTGGCTAGCGATGCGGTGAGTTATCTGTACATAGCGTAGAAAGCAACGTGAAACTACTGCGCGAAAGTTCAATAAAAAGACCTCCCTAGAAACCATCCCGATACTATTGGCATAGAGAACACGTTTGTGTTGGCTTTGCTCATTTGAGTATATCAGAGGATGGCAGATGGTCGTGTAGCATGTAAGCAGGTTTAGAGGTGATGAGAGAGAGAGATAACGATATTGGATTGAGGTTGGACGGATTGGTTGCGAGAATAGTGCACTTATTCCTCGATTTTCTCTCGTTGTGAAAAGACAACAGCATTAGGTTAATTTTTTTTTATTACATATTTTATTGATTTTATGAGAAAAGATCTAGTCATGCTCGTAATTATTTTTTCTTAAGTGTTGTTCTGTGATATTTTTGAAATACATTTTCGTTTTCTTTTTATAAAGAATTTTTAAGTGTGTCGGCAGTCGTTGATTTTTTACACAGTTCGCATTCTGATGAGTGTGGGGCAGTTCGCATCCACACACCACAGTCGATTTCAGGCAACTTGAGATCCATTTGATTGATAACTTCTAAATGGAATAATATCTTCAGTCGCTGAATCCAATACTCAATCTTTACTTAGATGAGTTCTCTCACTGAATACTTTGGTGTTTGTTATTTATTAGACTAGCAGTAATGTTATTTACTCGCGTGTTGCCTTCACTTTTTTTGCACTCTGAGTTTGAGTAGATATTATCCTACTCTGCTGACAACAAGGAGCTGACTACACTTGGTGTGTTTAAGCCTTGGCAGCACACATAGCCATGTCACTGGCATGATGCTGAGCCTTGGCTATATCATTGAGATTGCTGTTATCGATGCCCCTCAGTTGAGTCAAAAGACAGCATACTGAGGCAAGCCATCGTGTAGCTTGGGCCCAGCTCTTCTGATATTCTTATATGCTTCATGAAATCTTGGTTATTCAGCTTAGATGCCCCTCAGTTGAGTCAAAAGACAGCATACTGAGGCAAGCCATCGTGTAGCTTGGGCCCAGCTCTTCTGATATTCTTATATGCTTCATGAAATCTTGGTTATTCAGCTTAGATGCCCCTCAGTTGAGTCAAAAGACAGCATACTGAGGCAAGCCATCGTGTAGCTTGGGCCCAGCTCTTCTGATATTCTTATATGCTTCATGAAATCTTGGTTACTAAGCTCAGAAGAGGAGACGGTTAGATCCTACACTAGAGCAAGGTGTAGCTGTACTCAACATACAGATGCTTAGTATATTGGTTATGTATATGTTGGTTTTTGCAACTTGTACTCAAACGTGACAAATTCTTTCATAGGTACCACTAAGCAGAACTGTACTGTCCGGTATCCGCAGCCAGAAAATGAATATTTGCCCTCACAATAATTTGTAGCTAATATCTATGTTTCGTGTTTAAATTTATTTAGCCCATCTTGTATTCATGTAAGTTTGAAAAAATTTGTTCAAGAATAGCACAATAGGAGAATTTAGTGCGATAAAACCAAAATTCTTAGCGAGAGAATTTACAGTGGATATGTAATTTGAAAACCGCTAATCGGGACTGATTCACCATTCTTATCTTCTCATGGTTTTCATTTTTTGGAACATTAATAATCACAATACATCGTATGTATGTAGGTTGCCTTATAATTAATCACTCGGATGACTTTTCCATTTCATCTACAGTTTAATATCGGCTTTCTGCGTTTTACCCATCTATATTGTTTTAATAAGAAAATATCTTAACCAATTTTAAGGTCATCTCTGCGCATAGGTATCTATCAGTACATGGTATAAGGTATAATTACATATTTTCCAATTAACTTCCTACGGAAGTATCAATACCACACCTTAAATTTCACGATTACCATATCGATCCAAAATAATAATTAATTTTATATAGCAGTAGCCGCTATGATAATTAATTTACTCCACTCTACAAGCACCATTACCCCAGTGCAGCGTTTAGAATTTATCACCCAAGTTGCACGCGGCCCTTGGTCATAAATCTGTTTGCGATATTTTTATCGCTTATATCGTACTATAAAATTATATGTACTTCCACACCAAAATCTTCTTCAACTGCGAGTTAAATTATGCGAAAATTAAAGCGTCACTGATTTCAGTCCAAAAATGAATTTTTTTTTGCATTAATAAAAAGTTACACTATTGTGTGAAAGTTCATTCATCTCTAATTTTTTTTAATTAAACAGCTAGGTACAAACAAAAAAAAAAAAAAAGAAAAAAAGATTAGAATCAATATAAATTCGAGAAAAGCACCGTAATTTCGAGCAGGTACCTAGTGCAAGGAATTTCATGCGAAGAAAAAGAAAAATAATAAATGTTTGGATGCTGTCTTCCAAGACCTAATTTTGAAAAAAGCGAAAGAATAAGTGTTTGTTTTTCTCGAATCGAAATGTCGAATGAATTTTTTAATTCGATTCGTAGATTGATTCTCATCCGCACATATGAATTCAATGAATTCAAATTTCAATATCCTGCGGGTCTATGTTTGTTTCGTGAATTTAAATGAATTGCGTAAGGGTGGAGAATGCTAACATTGATACGAAGTAGGCAGTAAAATGAAACTCGAACAAAGCCGAAATCTATAATAAAAATGAATAAAATTATTGCAAAAGGAAAATTTTATAAGAAATCTGTCGGTTTGGCTCAAATTGCTGCATTAAAGCTACGTAGCCATTACATAGGTACCTATCTGTATTCTATTGAATCTCATTTTGCTGCTGAATTGGATCAGAAAACCATAATTCCTTCTTATACCTAATTATGTTTAGTTTACCTACTTCATTTCCTACCACCTCCAGCTTACCTATTTTCAACTTACATGTAACTTCTTCATTTTCATTCAGTAATAGCATGTTGGTATTTTTTACGAAAAAAGAGGGGCAGAATGTGGAGAGAAAAGCGATTTATTTAAAAAATTTTCGAAAGATAAAAAGTTACATGAGGAATACAAGTTGAAAACATTGTGAGGAAATATTGCGACCAAGAGGTTGAAAAAAATTTTTAATTTCACGGATACTTTTTGAAGTAAGCCTTTCCACCATCCCTTCACAATTGATAATAGTGAAGTTTAACTAGCATTGAATTATGAAATAAGCCATTTTAATATTTTTTGAAGACCCTAATTTTTTTCTAGCGCTGATACTTACTTCCTTTCTTGCAGTCACAGTAAAGAAAAAACTTAATTTCGTTAAAAAACATTGAATTCTTATCAGTACCTGAAAAAAATTTCTGAAAGTTTGTTGAAACAGGCTTGGCCTACCAAATAGTCAATTTTCTGGTTCAGATTTGCAAGTAGGCCAATAAAAGAAAACATTTGATTGTTATGGCTTGACATTTACGAAGAATAAACGTTTACTTTCCTCAAAGTGTAGCTATACTTTGGTAGGTGAAGTAAAAGGAACAGCCCCTATATTTCTTCTCCTAATTGACCAAGGAGGCTGATTTTTTAATACAATACAACTTCGGATTTTCTATCAAACGGTTCAAAATGGAACAACTTTTGCGGTTTTGGCCCCTCAGCACAACCTACCCTACATTTTAAGGGCTGTGTTGGAACGCAATCACGCTGAAAACTCGAAACAGCCAAAAAGCATATCTAGGACCTCTACCAAATGTACATTCGAAATTTAAATTTCCTAGGGCAATTTGGTGAAGAGATAGGAGAGGAACAGCCCCTTTTCAAGGTCAAACCCTCCTATCTCCCCTCATAATTGATCTAGGAAGTTGATTTTTGGACATGTTATACAACTTTAAATTCTCTATCAATTGGCTTAAAAAGGAACAATTTTTGCGTTTTTAAGTCCTTAGCCTCCCCTCCCCCAAATTTACACATGACTGAATTTTGATCCAAAGTCATTTTTACTAATATATATCTAATCCGTCACCAAACTTAGCTGATTGACTGAATTGAAGCGATTTTGATCCCTATTGAGCAGCATAAATGATTTTAGTCTTCAGGGGCAAAAAATGAACATCCAACATGACCACAGAGGGTCGCAATGATCTTCTAGGACCTCAAAACGGATTTTGTTGATATTCCCTACTCCCTCATCCGCCGTAGTTCGATAGACTATAATAGACTGGTTTTCATTTACAAATGACGTAGAGAATCAGGTTACAAAGTTTAAGCAATTTTTCAAAATTTAGAATGTTAAAAAACATTACAGATGCAATTTGTACTTATGCTGGAGCAGGGGTTAGATAACATGCTCACATACTTATGATTATATTTAAAATAAGCTAAAATGACCTGATGCAAAGTAAAATAAAATTACAGAGGAACACAAACAATGAGATATCAATAGTAAAGCAATGTCAAGTAGCTCACATAAATTCAGGCACATAGATAAGAGGACACGAAAGTCGCTGATAAAGGTTTTTTTTTCAAAATTGTACGTTGCAAGAAGAGTTGAAAATTTATGAAAAAAATTTTATGATTTTGAATAAAATACCAAGTATTTTGCAAATGTAATAAATTATAGGAATTCTCGTAAAATTTTTTAAATTTCTTGACTTTTTCAGCCTTTTAAAAAAGTAATGAAGCGAGTGAAAAAATTTTTCAAAACTGTTGCTCGCTACTAACCCGTAAGATAATGAACCGAGGTGCTAATAACAAAGAGATTTTGTATGTAGGTACTTGAGCCTAAAATATAAAAGCATAATACAGACGTGGTTATCTTCATGTATCTCTTGAAGATTTTAATATTGTGCCCGAGTAACTTTTCAAATGCTCGCTATCTTATTTATGATGGAATAAATTCAAACCGGACAAGATAACGTAGTTTTACGCAGGTCTTTTGAAAGGATTCGCATATCCTATGGGATAATTTCGAAACTAGCGAAGCTTTCATTAACAAAATACGCTGGTAAAAGTGATTTTATATACGATCTTATTTTTGAATTAGGTAAATGAACGATAAGTACGTGCTTTCGTATCAAGTTCAAGTAATCCACAAAACTAGATGTTTTGTTATTAAAAAGCTGAAGAGAAATATAGATACCTTCAAGACTCTCTATAGCCTATACCATGCAGCAGACTTAAAGCCATTTAAAATATTTTCTTTCAAATCGTAATATAAAACGTGTGCTTGGTTACTGATACACACGACTTATATAAAAAGCACAAGTTGTCGCAAAAAGATCAACGAGTGCAAAACATTCTCGACGACGAACCCTTATCAACGCTGAAGTGACAACGAATCAACGATATTTATTCGTGTACTGTATATTCGGTCAAGAATAAGGATAAATATTTCGGCCCAAAAGTCGACATATTCAACACCAACTGAACCCTGTCCGAAAGCTGACATCTTTAAAGGAGAACCTGGTTAAAGATAATGAACAAAGTTTTCTCTTCTATGGAAATCGAATACAAAACTTACTCAAGGTCTGTTATAAACAAGCTTGTTGTGTATACCTACCTACCTACCTACATACCTACTTGAACATTTATAATATTGTAAATGATCTGCGTGTATTATACAAACATACAACAACCTTTTTCTCTCTCGCTCGTGTTATAATAAATTAAACGAAATTTTCGACTATGTTTGCTATCCATTTTTACGACTTCATTTTTCTACTACCCACCTACATTTTTCCTCTTCTTTGTTTCATTTTCGTGCTTTTTTTTTTTTTTATTTTATTTTTAAATTTATCGTTTCCGAACCATTTAATATAGTTTTTAACTCTTTTTAATGCTCATTATTTCGAGAGCTAAAGTAAGTAAAACAGATGTTTTATCGAACAAAACTCATAAATAATTTTGATCGGCGCTGGTTATTTGTTTGTGTTTTTTTTTTTCCCCTGCTGCAAAAGGAAGAAGAAGGTACACACAGAATCGACGGTATTTTTATTATTATTGCGCCCTTACTTACCTCATTTTTTCACATTGGAGAAAAAAAATAAGGTTAAATGACGCGTGCTTATTTATTCGAACCAATATTATTTATTTTTCTTTTCCAAAGCTTTGGTTTTTTTGTTTAAGGCCTCGTAAAACAATTACTTAAAATTCAGATTTCGAAATTACACGAATGGGATATTAAAAACAAGAGAAACTTCGATGTTGAAATGGCCTAAAAAAATAGAGAACTTTTCAGCGCGTACTTTGGGTCCACTACGCACCCACGATTTGGGTAGGTAGGTAGGTACCTACGTAGATATAAATTCTTGTAAATTTACACGACGGTGGCGAAGAGAAAAAAAAATCGGGTAGATACGCAACGTGTTGGATCGAATTTTTTTTTTTTTTTTCATTTTTTTACGGTTAGAAGATTTCTGTAGCGGTGAAAATATTCCATTTGGTCGAATGTGAAAAGGGCACCGCGAATTCGGAATTTCCGCATCATTCAAATGGATTCCATCGAGTCATTCGTACGACGAACTGAAAGTTTTAATTACAATATTTTACAAATTACAGTCAACGACCATCTGCAAAAACGCTTTTAATTTAATTCCAAATTGAAAAGACGTATCTCTATCTACCCACCTACTCTTTTGGCGCTGATTCTGCGAACGAAAACCAACGTATACTAATATTCGTCAAAGCGCTAAAATTCAATGGATCAATTTAATCGCCTCTAACAAAGAATGCGAACAATATGCTCTAATTAAGCGTAATATCGGTTACGTTAGGTAGCTAAAAATACGCATACACGATTTCAATTTGGCCATTATTTCTCGATTGTTTTCATATGTACTCGTATCATCGACCATTTTCAGCTTCTTCTGCTGCTGTTCAGCTATACACGAGCTCGTAATAAAATATCTCGCTGTCTCTCTACGCGGATTATCGATTTCAAAATGTTTTCATTAAATGGCTCAGACGAACGATATGGAAATTTAATCATACAAAACACGGTGTTTTTTTTTTTTATTATTATTATTATTTCGAAGAAACGACGTAAATTCGTCATTGAAGTCAATTTAGGCCTATTATCGTACTGTCTTGTCAGTCGTATTCGAAATATATATTCGTCTGCAAAAGATTCGAATTATTTTTTTTAGTATTTGAGCAGTCTAAATTGTTAGGTGAGGACTGAAAGCCAATGATAATTCCGTTAAAGTGGTTTTTATTCTCGAGTTTGCGAGAAAATGCGCAAAAAACATTTCTAAAATTGAAAAATAAACTGAAGAAATTGGAATTGGCCAAGGTTACTGGACCAGACGACATTTTGTACGATAAAAATGCGCATAATGACGGTACACCCGTTGTAAATAAGTCTTCTATAACCTTCGACAAGGAAGTATTTGTTAAATTTATTGCAATTTTATCACAAATTTTTAAATTTTTTGCAGTTAGATCGATCATTGTAACTACTCATAGCGAGCTTATGTTGCAGACATTAAGAAGTATAACATTAAGTAAAGAAAATCTCACAAATAGTTTCCAAAATATTGACATGTATTTTTATAGTATATTTTTAAGAAAAAATATTTCAGTCTCAGAAATGATTTTATTATAGACTTGATAGTTAGCATTGGAAACTGATGATGAATTTTTTTCCTCTTTAAGACGAGACAATTTTTTTGGTTTTTTCGTGAATTTTTCAAAAATTATAAAATTTTAGTCACAGTCTCTCTCCATACAGCTCCCAATTAACTTGAATGTATTTTTCAAAGTCTGAAACTAACCTTTATATGTACAACATGCCCTTTCATGCACGACTCACCCTTGCGTAGTATTGCTTCAAGGGAGAGGTTTTCGTGTCGCATATCGCTACTGCATAAACTAAAGTGAAGTTGGATTCAAATTTTCGATGCCTGAAAATACTAAAATTCAATGTGTTTGTTAAAAATACATATGCACGAGCGAAGCAAGCGTGAAAATTTTATAAAAAATTATGTTTTTAACCATAAAACATTGCACAGCTTTTTTAGAGGTATCAAATTATCCGAATCATTTTCACAATTTTTTGTACTTGACTTTCTTTTTTTTTTATAGAACTTCAATTTTTTTGGACATGGGAGAGGTTTCAACCTCCAAACCCCTCTTGTGTACAGGTCTGAAGCACAAGCATCAGAAGCCATTTCGTTACTTTCTCCCTAATTTTTTTGACTAACACATTTAATCAGAAAATAAAATAATATTAATACTTAATACTCTTCGCACTCAAAGAGTAAACTTCCAAAGAGTATAAATTCTGGTACTTTTAATGTTGTCAGTATTCAACTTTTTTATTCTTTGTTTCTCAACAAATAATTTTCGTCACACCTCCTCAACATTTCAACTTGAAATCATAAAATCAGTGCGGGTCATTGTCAACTGTGGAATACGATATAAAAAATTTTTCATTTACCTCAGCAATTCAGCTAGAATCATAAAATCAATCCAGAGTCGAGGTCAACTGTTGGAGAGTCAACCTTAAACATCTTTAACTTTCCCCAACATTTCAACTTGAAATCATAACATCAACCAGGATCATGGTCAAAGTCAACTAATTTGCCTCAACTTTGAACACTGAAACACCTAGATGGGAATCTGTGGGTACAGTGGTAAGAGGACTATATACGGAAACTTTTGGTTCAGAGTTTCTCAAGTCAAGACTTCTCGGTTAAGAGCGTTGTTCACTAATTCCTGTACAACATGTTCACAATTCTGATTGGTCAAGATTTCAGATGCAGATGAGAGGTGCATTCTTTGGGATTTCTATATTCTATCTAAAGAAAGAATAACTTCTGAGCGTCCAACGAACGTTGAGCTGGAATCCCTTATTTATAAATACCCTTGGCACATTTCCACATATCAGGTTAATCTTAAAACTTCTCTTTCATCATTCATTCTTGAAAGCCATCAAAGCATGTTTAGAGGACAAGACATCATAAAATTAACTACTTACAACCTGCGGGGACATAACCGGTACAGGCCATGCAATTTATTACTTAGAGTAAAATTTCATGAGAGGTTAAAGCTGCTTTTCATAGTATCTCTCCTGGTACAATAAGGTGCAACTTGTGAGAGCCCTCAAAAGTGAGAACTAGCTATACGGTTTTCAACTTTTTAAACATACTTGAACAATCCTAGAGACTAAATTATATTTTGATGCGTTGTTCAGTTTCTTTTATTGTGTTTAATGATCTTTAATCGTGGTGTCATTTCTATTTTTATCTACTACGAGTAAATGTAGTCTCAAATCTGGCTTCATTCACCTATACAAATATATTTCCAGTTCCAATACAGTTCTTCAATTAATTAAATACCTTTGTTTCTATATTACTTCTACCTTACCTACTTTTGTTTATGTATGTATATCTGCATGTCAAAGACATTGCAGCCCAATGAGTCTTCCTTTCATTTTCCCAAAATGTTACATTTTTAAAATTTGAAATAGAATATTAGTGAGAGAAACTCCAAAAAATCGTGAAAACTACCTGTAGAGTAAATATAAAATATTTGGCTAGTATGTTGTATGTATTCAACTAAAAATATTCGGCCGGTATATCTGTGTATGCATTTGTTAAAATCTATAAAATCAAAGCTCAGATTGGTCATATTCTGATGGCCTAGATTTTGTTGACCTGGATATTGATGGTCAACTGTTCTGACCTGTTAACATCTTGATCGTCAACAGTTGGATTATGTTTGCCACCAAAGTTGAATGTTATGAAGGATTGATTTTATGATTTTAAATTGAAATGTTGAGAAAAATTAAAGATGTTAAAAGTTGACACAACAAGGTGGGAATCTCCTGCTCTAGGGGTAAAAGGATTACAGTTTAAAATTCCGCTTGTTATTCCCTGTAGAAGCGCTATGTACTCAAGTAAAAATATTCGGCCAGTATATTTGCACGTATTCGTTGCTTGATGGTCAACTGTAAATAGACAATTCAAAATAAAATCTTGTACAGTATGGACCCAATACCACCTGAAAAGTTATTTTTTTGGCGCTGTTAAATGGTACCATGTAGCTGACAATTTGAAATCGCAAAAAATCTGTCCAGGGCTCTTATTTTAGTATCTATTTATCCATGCTACATTTTAATCTCTTAGACCAACTTGAAGAGGAGATGTGATAGCGAAAAACTCAAAAACTAGCAAGATGCTCTTGAAAAATTACTGTCTTTGAACTGTGATCTGCTGTAAGGCTGTGCAAGAAGAAATGAAAAGTCTAAACCTCCAAAATGCACATTTAAGACCACACTAAATCTGTACGTTCAATTTTAACCCCCTTTCTGCATTTAGAAGACAAATATGCGTTGAACAATTTCAGAAAACTTCAAAAAACGATACCCACCAAACAAAAATATTTGAGAGAGGGTGTTAATGTAAAGTGATGCGATGGAGCTGAAAAGTCAACATTTTTTCAACTTAAGCCTAAATCTCTTGCTAAATCTACTTGCCAAATTTTAATCTCATTGTTTAATTTGGTAGGGAGTTATGCAAGAAAGTTCCCTTTTGTAAAGTTGAAAATGAGAAAAATGAGCAATTTTTGTTTGCGTTGAATTTAGGGATTAATTTCAGCCGGAGGGCAGGGGATTACTGGTCTTATTGTCTGTTAGGATTCAAAAAATTCCATATTGTTTGCAAACTAGTTTCCAATCATTCTAACAACAATAGATTATGTAGATAATTTTTCCTTGGGAATGATTTAACGAGTTTTGTAAGATTTCTTGGACACTATTTGGGTGAAAATGATTATTTTCAGAAATCTGCACTTGTTTCAAAAACAGCTTTTAACACGCAACGAATTAAATCTTTGCATTACTTGTCATCTCCTTCATTCTCCCTCCTTTTACTTAGGTATTGTCTTAAATGTAGTCGCAAGCTTTCACTTTTTTTTTTAGCAATTTGTTTCTCATCGCATTAACTCGCGCTTCTGGTATAATTAAAAAATAACAACGACCGAAAAAAAAGAAAAAAGAAAAACAAATCAAAACAGGTTCGGCAATAAATTACCGCAACGAAAAAAAAATCCATTCGGAGACAAGAGACAACGAGAGAAAAATAAGCAAGCAAACAAACGCATCCAGGACAAAGATTGTACTTGAACCGACGACACAAGGCCGAGAGAGAGACAACAAAACTCGAAGGTTGAAAATTCCTTAACGAATTCCAACACGCGACATACAAACTGCCGTTTAAATTCGTTTCGACAATTCCGGCTGTGCAGGAAACGGCTGAAAAAACCCCTCTGTACAAAAGTAAGAAAAAAAGGACGGCTGAAAAAAAAATTCTCGTAAATATAAGCCAGCATCAGCCGACAACAATAGTACTTTTACGAGTTGATTTACGAATATCATTGAAAAGAAGATTCTGCTAGATTCTCGAATCATCGAGTTTGTTGGCAGTTGTAAAGAACGAGATGGTCGTCCATTATAAACCGAAAACACGCGATTTATACGACCGGAAGTCGATAAAGTATTGGTTAATTGCAATTCAAAATATACCATAGGCTCGTGCCAGAAAAAAAAAAAAGTATCTAGGTATCCGAACATAATACCCTGTTTAGATGCTATTATGTTGAAATTTTTACTCTTTTTGGATATCTACGAAAAAAATAAGCATCTACACAAAAATTTGTTACACGAGTGTATTTATGCGCTGAAAAAAAAGTAAGCCTCGCAATCACCCTATGTACAATCTACTGGAAATTTATTTCATCGTGTAATGAATGAAAAGCAGACCAATCTTACCTAGCGATAGATCCTACCGTTGCGTTGATTACTAGTTAAAAAGGTGTGTATAAAGACAAGACCAGACAAGGCTGAGAGGCTGGGCATATTCATCCTTCAGAGATGGTGCGACTCTTTGGCAAAAAGAGGTAATTGGAATTTTGCAAGAAACAACGGGAAGAGAAATGGCCTTAATATATCTTATCTGGGGAATCCTGACCGATGTTAGTAAATGACACTCATTTAATACCTGCCGACCGTTTTCACAGACCGCAAAAAGAACAACTTATGCGATTCGTGTTGGCATTCGTAAATGCGTGTCTATGTCGACGGCTCATTGCTTTGCCCCGGCGCGGCGCCTATGGAGGATATATCTCCTCCCCTCCCCCTCACCTTCTACACTACTGAGTGAGTATACGAATACTACCTCTTCACTAGCTTTATATTTATATATATATATGCCTATTGCCTACACGTTGTCGTTATATCACTTGGCATTTGTAGTCTGTATACACGCAGATTTATTCCTATTGTACATGAGGTTCCGCCTTACAGCAGCACCACTCTGTGTTACTTTTAGCCTAAGCTGCAAAAAATTCTGTTCTAAATGTTTTTGCCATTCAGCAATGCACGTTAGTATTAGCAGAAAAAAATCACTCCTTTTGAAATGTCAAGTCACGTTATGTTATCCTTACAGAGTTGTCAATTTGTATAAAACGAATTGTTACATTACAAACAAAAATTTTTAGTCTGACTTTCTACGTTATGCTGTCAATGAAAACAAGGCTTTTATGGTCTGTCGACCTATGTCAGATGAGGAGGGAACACCAACAAAATCCATTCTATGGTCTTAGGAGATCATTACAACCATTATTGGCCACGTCAGATGCTTATTTTTATTTTATTTTTTAGGGTTTTGCTCACTCGTCGAGCGAAAGCCCCTATTACAGCTTCACATGAAGGCAAGATCTGGCTCTGGTTATGAACTTTCGTATTTTTATTTACAAGTTTCCACGCATGCGCGAGGACTCCTAATATTCTAATTAATAATTAGTATTCATATCAATTGTGAAATTTGACTTTGATTTGATTTTGATATTATTGAACTCTTCCTTTTGATTTTAATAAAAAACAAAATAATACTAGAAAATTGTAAAAATTGTAAAGCTTTTCCAGAAGAAGGTAATTTTTAGAGACATTTTCATTTATTTTGTATTGATTTTTCTGTTGACGACAAGCTGAAAACCAATTATAACGAGAAGTATTCTTTAAAAGAATTTTTTTTCAACTACCTCACTTAGTTTCTACGTTTGTAATTATTTTTTTCACAGCTTACATACAAATCACTAAAAATAAGCAAAATGTAACCCAGCCACATCGATCATTACACAAATGAAGTACTTCAATATGTTTCATCAAACTACTTTTATACATATATTTTGATTTGACCCACAATCAGCACATTCAAAAGACATTTTAGGTAAACAATAATTACAATTAGCCCTATGAGGAAATTACATTCAGAGTTAGTCCAAGTTATCATATTCACTCAGGCATTTCAGTTCACAATTATCAATGAATAATCAAATCTTTGAGTATTAATAATATATGAAGTGATACAAATGTAGTTTTCAAGCCCACAACCATAGAGTGCGCGCAACAGTGACCATTTTCTGAAACTTACCACTCATCAATCACAAAAAAAGGAAATATATTTTTCAAAACTCACCAAAGAGATTAAAAACATGGTAAAACACAATATGTTTTCGATTTTTATCATTATAACTGCGATTTATAGCGTTATGTAATTAAAAATTAAAGCTGATGACCCGTGACGACCACTTTTACTGGGTACTTTTGTGGTAATTTTCTTGGTTCAGCGCACTCTACATCAAAACCATCATGTAATGGTGGAAGTCTTATTTTTATCTCTCCATATTATGTGATTTATACTCAAAGGATCAAATGATTGTTTTCATGTTTTGGAAATTTGGAAGAGGAAATAACCAGCTATAAATGAATGAAAGGTACAAGAGGTAAAAAGTAATGGAGCGCTAGTATAGCTGCGAGAAAATGTACTAGCACAGCTAAGTAATGACGTCATAAATAAGAGCCTGATCCAGTAACAATTCATGACAGGAAAAAATGAATGACGTCATAGTTGTGAATGTTGTGAAATTCTATTGCCCGCAACTACACTTGTTTCTACGCATGCCTGTATACTTTAGATATTTCTACGATTTCCAATAATATTATTATTTACCTGTCGTATTCGTATTTCA
>FIZR01011678.1:0-59339 GCA_900060175.1 Ferrisia virgata
AAATACAGATAAAAATATTTAGATATTGACACGAGGCTTGTATCAAAACTAGTCGGTACTTGACTTACATGAGAGTAAAGTCATATCCAAGGAAGAGGAAGGGTACTTTTGGGCTTTAGTTTTCCTAGAAATTTTTTTGAAGAATCAATTCGAAGCATACTATTTTTCGGAATAAATAAATCTTGAACATAAAATAAAATTTGGCATTTAGAATTCATCAATGCACTAGGCACCATTTTTTGACCTTCTATTCCCAATGTTTCAGAAAAATTTTTCCCTCACTTTGCTCCTGGTGGCAAAATATGCAAACCCGTCACTGGTTGAAATCGGAAAAACAGTAAAATTCCAGGTGTAATTATGACTCGACTGCAGCCCTTAATTTGTCAAAAATCGTACAGTCTTTGTCGCGAATGCGATATAAACGCATTAAAATTTGCATAAATAAGTATGAGAAAATTTTAGTTTATTTAAAAAAAAATTATTCTTAAAAATGTTTTCTTGACCAAAAATTTACGTTTGTACGCACTAAATAAATTGTTTTAGCTATGAAACTTACTTTTTGGCAAAGTTTTGGGAAAATTTAGTACTTAGGCTACTCATAAAATTTAGAGAAATCTGTTAGAAATTTTAAAAGTTGGTAAATTTGAAGCTCACTCCTCCCCCCCCTCTCAGAGCACATCGCTTCGGAAGGCCATTGTTTGACATTGATAGTGAACACTTAAGGATACGTATCAAGAAGATCTATTCTACTCATATAAACTTGAGCACCAAAATTATTAGTCTGAAAAATAACATTGTACCTCGCCTCCCTCTTCTTCCATGTAGTTATTTCTAATAAAAAAAAATTAAATAAACATCGTTTGTAAATACAGATTAAATAGTTTTAAACGAATCAAGGTTGAACTTGGTAAAAAAAAGTATTAAAATTAAGCTATTATCAGGCCTTTAACATATTCAAAAAAAAAATCATAATTTGAACGAGGTCAGTTTACAATGAACAGTGCATTCGTACGTACACGACACTACCCAAAACCACTGGTTAGACATACGAGTAGGCTCGACTAACATCGCCAATAGGCCTACCATACCATAAAATTCGAAGGCTGCCGAAGGAAAAAAGTCATTTGCATTGCAAAACTGTTTTTCTTTTTTTTTTTCAATTTGGCAACTCTCAAAACAGCACGTTTAATGGTCGTCGAGGAGTTGAGAAAAAAAAAATTCTAAAATTACACGACTGTAGAAAACTTTTTATTCGTCAATTTTACTCGTTACTTTAAATTACAGAGAAGAGGATGGACGCGGTACAGGGAAAATCACATTCCTTTGCAGCCACCGCATTCTCTCCGATACACACTTTCCTATCGTACTGTATCTCGTCTACGTAGTTGAATCAATCGAAGAAAAGTACGCCTCGTGTTGAAAAGTACCTACATACACGCCTATTAACTTATACAAACATTGGTTTGAATTTTTATTTTACTATTTTGGCAAAAGCCAAAAAAGCTTCTTCGCCTACTCAACAAACCAATAAATCGAACTTTGATCTCACTTCTCGTAAAAAAGAAAGAAGAAAGAAGAGGGAGGGTGGGAATGCTGTAGCTCGTATAATCCTATTCGCTGTGGTAAAAATTTAAAAATGGATCTTGGATGAAAAAAAAGAAAAAAATTATTTTTTTTCAACAATTTCGCCGACTGGTGCGTAGAATTATTGAAATCAAGTTAGCATGGCGCTCGTTACACGTGTCCCTATTGCCTTTCGCGAGAATACGATGATGTATCCGAATTCGTCGATAAATTTAGTCAACTTTGGGTATACTTAATGTCAAAGGGTAAATTTACAATTGCATTGGAAAAGCCAACTATACGCATGTAAAATTCAACAAATCTACTTTGGCCGATAAATAACGTGGAAATTTTCCAAATAATTGAACGCGGGGTGCGGTTCAAGTTGGTTAAGAATTTTTCCAACAGATTTAGCTCGGCTGCTGGGTACAGGGCGGTATACGCGATGGTGCCGATGTTCGCCTCTTTATATTCAATACATTCGAGCCTAATGGTCATAAATTTTTAACAATAACGAAAGGTATAGACTTTTTTTTCCTTTTTTTTTTTTTTTTTCCTATACTTGCTCGTCGCATCTCCATCTCATCGCCCTTACAGTTCCAGTCCCAGTCCCAATACAATAAATACTACGCAGCGACGCGTTTATATATTAGCAGTTTTTGTTAATAATATTAAATAGCCCTCGTGCCAACTTTCTCTGTGTGTGTGTGATGTTGTTGCGAAGCTGATATTTGGCCGTTTTTAAAACCTCTCTCTTTTTTTCTTCCACATATATCCTACATATTTCGCTTATCATATATATATATATATATATACCTACTACTACACACGTACGAGTCGACGTCGGCGACGGCCACGATGGGAAAAAAATACCGAGTGCGGGGTGGTGGTGGTGGTCGTGATGGTACATGACGATGGCAGGGGCAGCAGAAGAAGCAGGGGCAGCGTCCACCCTTCGAATAAAAATCGACGTTTCGACCCTTTTTACTTATACGTCGGTTTTATTAAAAATTAGAAAACACCCCTCTTTTAAAAATCTAGATACATATATATATAGGAAAAAATACAATACGATGTGTCGTAACTCGTGTTCGTTTTCCACATCTGTGTGAATTGTAAAAGCTTTGAATTCTATTCAATATGCAAAACGCGCGTGAAAATACATATAAAAAAATGCCCAGAATTAGCGCAGACAGTAGTAGCATTGTGAAAATTTTTATTATCCGAAGAGGGTTTGTAATAATAGAACAGTACAAAACAGAGACAACAGAGAAAGATCGACGCGACCTATACAGAGAGAAAAAGGAGAGGAAAAAAAAATCGGCCTCGGCCCGGGTCCGGCAGCCGCTTAATATTTTTTTCTGCGATTTGTCTCGATATCTTTATGAATAATTAAACTTGATTCCATTTTCAAACGATTTTGTTGCCGTCGTACTCTCAACAACATGCGCGTATTATTTAAACATTTTTTTTTTTTTTTTTTTAAACGAAATACACGCCATACAATCGTTCGTGGGTCTGGGTCTGGGGTCTGTGCTGAAGAGAACGCGGTGCAAAAATTTTAAATCATTTCGCAGCTGTCGTCGTTCGCTTTATTGTTTTCTTCTACCACCTCTCTGCTCTCCGTCATCCTCTCGCTCTCTCTCTCTCTCTCTCTCTCTCTCTCTCTCTGTATATATATATTTTTTTCCTTCTTCCATCTTCTCCCCGACGTAGTATTACTAAACTATATATCTACATCTATATCTATAATACGTATATACTATGCTCAATATTCGACCAGAATTATGAAAAACTATTGCAATTTTGTCCATAACTACGTTCGATTTTCGCTCGCGTCCGTGGCACCAACTGCACGTCTCGACGGTGGTGCTGCTACTGTATCCGTATTGAATAATAAATTAACATCTTCGCGTCGTTCGTCCAAATATCCAAAGGGAGTGAAAAATTTTTTTTTACGCCAGATTTCCACTAATTGATGGTAATTTTCTGTAGAGATTTATGTAACGCGCGGAGATCGAATTGAAAATTGATTTGCAAAAGGTTGTTCTTTCCCTTTTCCTCGCTCCTTTTTTTTCAAAGCATGTTGGAAGCATTTAATGAAAAAAATTTTCATTATCTGGTTGAAAATTTCTAATCACATAAAAAGTGAAATCTAAAAAACAACATCGCTTAGGTGAAACTAGGAATTAATTTTTGCGAGTAAATTTTGAGGCATTGGATAGGCAATCGAGCATTTTAATTTTTCCTTTTTTGGGTAAATTTTAAAGGAAAGTGAAAAAAAGAAAACATCGCTTTGCGATGATTTTTCAGCCTGATTTTCACGCAATAAAGAACATATTCGAATCGCTCGTCTATGGACTAGAAAAAGGAACACACTGAGATATGTTTTTACCTCAGTAATAGTAGGAGTACAGGTAGATATTGCACTGAAAAGCTGAAACCCACAAAAGGCACATCTAAGATCCATACTAAATCTACGTATAAAATTTCAACTTCTTAGTTCAATTTGAAGGGGAGATATGCGAGGAACAAACACCCAAAAAAACTAAAAGAAATCAGCCAGATTTTCGTGAAATATTACAATTATGCGAATTGAAAAATAGCATCGATGCTTTTTTCCTAATCATTGGTGGACGGGGGGGGGGGGCGCTGCAGTGAGACTAAAAAGTCGACGCTACCAAAAGGCACATTCAAGAACTACGCTAAACGTACATATAAAATTTCAACTTCTTAGTCCAATTTGTGGGGGGGGGGGCAGGAATTTGCGAAGAAAAAACTCAAAAAATAAGAAAAACCAACAAAAAAAACAACTTTTCCACGGCTGTGAGAGGGTGCGATGAGGCTGAAAAGTCGAAAGCCCCAAAAGGCACATCTGTGGCCCCTACTAAATCTACGTACCAACTCCTTATTTGACTCTCTTTAGCAAAACTCATAAATGAAGGTCATCATCTGACATTCCTCACCCTCATTATCTGACCTTCACCTCCCCCCCCACAAAATTTTCCTCCCTAGGCCGCAGGGTTATTCTAGGACACCGGGGACTCTTCGGAGAGTGTGAATATGTGTGTGTGTATGATGAGTGAGAATGAATCTATATTTGTGTCAGTCCTAGCAGCTTACCTTGGGTTCCTTTTTTACTCGTATGGAATGGTAGGGGGGTTGGCGAAGTTACCCAGTGGGAAGGGTTAGCATTATTACAGGCGGGATAACAAAATCACCTCTGGAATCGACTAAAGGGCACGCACTTGACCCACGGTGGTGTAGGCCATTCCAACGCTTTCTCCTTCCTTCTAGGTTACCCCCCTCCCTTGTAAATGAAATGTAAATAATACTAACCTTAATCTTAAGCTATAACTAACCACCCTAAAATTACCCTATAAGTTAGTAAAATTACCCTGTTACGTTTAATGTTAGCCCCCCTCACCTATTATTATTGTAACCCCACCCCCCACCCACCCTAAACTTTAAAATCATTTTCAAAATTAAGATTATTAAACAACTTTAAGACAGTAAAATATTATCCAAAATAAATCCTCTCTTTCTTTGAAAAAAAAAAAAAAAAAAAAAAAAAAAAAAATCAAATTTCTAGAAGGGAGACAGGCCCTTTTTCAACATCAAAAAGAGGGAAACCTTCATATCTTCTTTCTTAACTGACCTAAGAAGCTAATTTTTGGATATGTTACACAACTTTGGATCGCCCATCGATCGGCTCAAAAAGGAACAATTTTCGCGATTTTAGCTTCCTCAGTGCCCCCTCCCCTTAATTTAGGCATAACTGAATTTTGACCCGAGATCAACCTCACTCTAGAATATGTAATTTGCTGCTAATCTAAGTCTATTTCTCAAATTTGATCGATTTTGGCCGGTATCAAGCTGAGCAAATTATTTTTAGTTTTGGGAAGGGGAGAGGAAATGAAAAAAATAAAAAATGGATATCTGACATTGCCAAAAATTGTCGTAATGGCCTTCTAGGACCCCAAAACAGATTTTGATGATAGCCTCCTCATCCGCCGTAGATCTATAGAACCGTAATGACCTGGTTTTGTAAAACAATATGGCATAGAAAATCAAACTGATAAGAAAACCCACCCCAAAAAACCACATTTCGAGGCTGTAAGGGGAAGCAATGAGTCTGACAAGTCGAAATCAACAAAAAACACGTCTAAGAACTATACTAAATCTACATACCATATTTAAACTTCCCAACTCAATTTGGAGGGGAGATAAGTGAAGAACAAAATCAAAAAATAAGAAAACTTGCCCAAAAACTCACATTTTTGAGGCTATACGAGGTACAATGGATTTGAAAAGTCGATACGCTCAAAAAACACATCTTTGCCCTCTAATAAGTCTGAATACCGAATTTCAACTTCCTAGCTTAATTTAGAGGGGTGAAAGGGGGGGGTACAACCCTTTTTCAAGGTGAAAAAAGCAAAAAAGAAACCTTATTTTCCGTCCTAATTGACCTAATTGGCTGATTTTTGGATATGTTATGCAGCTTTGAATTATCTATCAATGGATCAATGAGGAACAATTTTTGCGATTTTTGCCCCTCAGTACTCCCTCCTCCAAATTTAGACATAACTGTATTTTGACCCGAGGTCATCCCCACTCTTATACATCTAAATTCACTACCAAGCTGAGCCTATTGACCAAATTGTAACAATTTTGGTCACTATGGAGCACAGTAAATCATTTTAGTTATTAGGAAACATCGCCAAAAATGGTCTTGATGGCTTTCTAAGACCCCAAAACGGATTTTGTTGACATACCCCCCTCCCCCTCTCCCATCCACCGTAGGTCCATAAACCGTAACAGTTCAGTTTTCATTGACAATATGCCATACATAGAATCAGGCTAAAAAATCAATCAATGATGTCAAATGATCATAGTAAATATTCTATCATCCTCTTGAAATCCCAAAAATGAGCCATCAAAAAATTTTATTCAAAAAAAATGTACCCAATGACAAAAAATTATTCAAAAATTGCTGGAAAAATTTTTCGAAATCTAAAAATTTCAATTTATTTCGGCCAGAACCTCTCCCCCGCCTCCCATCATCTTCTTAATGGTATTACTTCATGAAACTGCACTTTTACACAGAACGACCAGTCAAAATTTGGTCTGCAAGTTCTGAAAAACCCCACTAGGGAACAATTTGGCCCCTTACTTCTCCCTCCACCCTTAATACGATTCATATCATCTGCAATGCTCAAATTATTCCATATGAAGGTTCATTCCTGATTTTTTACCGGTGGCTTTCCAGGCGTTGGAGACCAACTAGCATAGTTCGAAAAAAAGAACACTCTTCTTCTCCCTATCCCAATACTACTTTGCACTATTTCTAACTTTCGAACCTAAATAAATACCCAGATTTACACATATTAAACAAAAACATTGCTGTTAAATTTATTTCACAATTCGCTCGAAATACCCTCAATCATTTCTTCGCACTTATCAAAATCAACCCTAGCAAAAAAAAAACCTACACGTATAAGAAACACAATACAAAGAAAAATTTTTCCACAAAAACATAAACAGTCGTAGTACGCTCCAACCAACCGACCAACCAACCGACGAGGAAGAAAAAAAATAAAAATAAATGAAAACTTCAATAACACGATATATATATTCGACAAATACATATATTATAAAAAGATGAAATGAGAGAAAAATATAGGGAGGAAAAAAAACACACACACACACACACCAAAAGTCTGACATATGAGAATATATCGTTGTGACCCAAAAACCGGAGAGAATATTTCGCGGTAGAGATGTATTGATTGGTAAAACGTCGATATTTTTTCTAAGGTGGAAAAATTTAATCATATTAATAACTCGTCATTTGAGGTGAAACTGAACATTTTGCGCGAATTTCGCCTTCCGTGTATAGTTGGTTCGTTTTTCGTTGTACGGGCGAACGATGAGAAAAAGCCACAAAGCAGATATACGAGTACACATACATACCTCCCCCCTCACCACCCGCACCACCACCACCACCACCACCACCACGTATATACGAAGCTGGCAGAGAGGACGAGGAGACAAAAAAATAGATGAAAAAACCAGAGAAGAAAATCTCACGCACGAGGTATTCGACAAGATAAAAATGGTGTACGGTTGCGACGACCGAAGACGACGGACAGAGAGAGAGAGAGAGAGACAGAGAGTGTCGCTTTACCATTCGTAATCGTCGACCACACACCAATCAAAATGGACATCCTCATCCGGATTCGAGCACTCAACACGGCAAAAAAAAACTATTTTGGGAATTGAAGGTTATCATCGATTTTATTTGTTCCTGCACTATACGGAATACGAAATTACCAACATTTACGACGACAATGCCGGAAGAAAAAAAAAAATAAAAAAATATTTTTGGTATCCGTTTTTCACAATTTTATCCCGTTTCGTTTATCGAATAGGGTAGTAACTCGATACACACTCATTCGTTGCGAAGTCGTAAATTTTCAAAACTCAAACGAACCGAACGTCGCGTCGCCTCGCCTCCGCCTCCTCCTCCTCCTCCTCCTCCTTAGTGTTGCATTACCTGAAGCTACAATACCTTTCGTACACTACACATCGAAGCTTCGACCATTAAACGGACACAAGCTATACTTCGCGTGACCTTATCGAAGTATTTTTTTATTTTTGTTTTTGTTGTTTTTTTTTTTCTTTTCATTTATCCCAACCCACGTAAGTGTTTAAAATCATTAACGTGTTATAATACGGGTATGTAGACTATTTACCTATCTACCTACCTACCTACCTACCTACCTACACGTTGATATATGTAGCGTTAAACATCTCAATTCAGCTATATTTTTTAATTAAAAATTTGCTATTATTTTCACGTTGTCGTTTATCGGCGTATGTAGCGGTGAAAAAAAGGTGATGAAAATTTATCTCTCTCGACAGCGACGCTCTCGACGGAGACGATACGCGAGAGAAGCAGGCAAGGAGCGGGTCGTCGCGCGAATTCCCTGCCTCATTCCTAACGACTCTACGTAAAATTTGTTATCGAGTGTATAAAATTGCATAATCGATTCGCCGTAAATACGTTTCTACCTTATAAACGAGTTGTATTGTACTTACCACATAGCAAGTAGGTACTACGCAGACAAACGTATACCTAACTGGCTATCGGAAAACTAATTCTATATTTACATTGTGGACGAAGAAGAAGAAGAAGAAGCGAAGAAGAAGACGAAGACGACGACTGACGATATTTTATTGTGTCAAGTTTTTGAATAATATTTATCTTTTCTTTTTTTTCATTCTTTTTCAGCTCCGCTTTTGCTTTCTAATTCCCTCCTCGATTCGTTGCACGATGGAAATAAGATTTGGCCAGAGGGGGCGTTTATGGTAATAGAACAGGGCGATAACAGTGCCGCCAATATTTCTCAGGGCCATGTTCACCGCCATCCACACCGGTAGCTTTTTTTTTTCTCTTTCTCATTCCGTCTCTGTTTTGGTAAACGTTGCGTTTTATTGTTTGGACGAATGTTGGTTCTTTTTTAAACGGCGTGATTGCGCTGCGCGTATTTCCCTCCCTCCCTGCCTCAACTTTTCCGTCTCGTTTACAGTTTATAGTAGTACTACGTATAGTATGACACCGTGTACTACCTACTGCCTATCTGGGGTATATATGTATACCTATGTGTGTGTGTGTGTGTGTGTGTGTGTGTGTGTGAGCGCGCTTATCACGTCAACGAACGCAAAGGAAGCGGCCTTTTTCCTTCTACGTGTACTATAAAGACATCAGCACGTTTTTCTCGGACCACCCTCGCATTACGTCGCCCAAGTATCATTGTATTTTTTGCTGCTCGCGCCCATGTGACGAGTTCCTCTTAGTATAATAAGATGCGATGGCCAACCTTTAAGTATAGCTAGGTTAGAAATAGCTATATTATTTTAGTCGTCGGGTATATTATTACGTATTCGTACAGTAACTCGTTGTTACACATTTTCAGTTAATTAGGTTAACATTCTATAGCCAATGAAATGATATAGAAGAGAGTCAATTTCCCTAGGTACGTGCAAATATTTAATATTTAAAACTTCGTTCAATTTATATCGAGGTAATTTCCCAATAACTGATACCCCCCATAACGAGAATTTTCGCATTAGATTTTTACTTCTCAATGTCATATTGTCAATGGAAACTAGACTACTACAGTCTATCGACCAACAGCGGTTAGAGGGGAGAATACCAACAAAATACGTTTTCAGGTACTAGCAGACCATTCAGACAATTTTTGGCAATGTCAGATATTTATTTTTTTTAATTTTTTTCCGAACGATATTGGCCAAAATCTCTCCAATTCGGCCAATCATCTCAGTTTGGCAGCGGATTAGATATATATGAATGAGGTTGACGCTGGGTAGAAATTCAGTTTTTTCCATTTTGGGGAAGGGGGTGGTGCTGAGGGGTCAAAAATACAAAAAATCATTTATTTTCGAGCCAATCGGTGGAAAATCTAAAGTTGTATAACATATCCAAAAATCAAGCCCCTGGGTCAATTAGGAGAAGAGTTGAGAAATTTTTCGCTTTTTGACCTTGAAAAAGGGCTGTTCGCCCTCTTATCTTCCCACCAAAATCAGCCAGGAAGTTTAAATTTGCACATATTCAGTAGGGGCTCAAAATGTACCTTCTGAGAGTCCTGACTTTTCAGCTCAATAGCAACTCTTCATAACCTTGGAAATGTAGTTTTTTGGTCAGGTTTTCCCATTTTTTGAGTTTGTTCCTCGCATAACTCTCCTTCAAATAGAATTAGGAAGCTGAAATTTGGTATGTACATTCAGTAAGAGCTCTAGATGTGCTTTTTGGGGGTCTCGACTATTCAATTCCATTTCATCCCCTCACAGTCCCAAATATGAGGGTTTTAGGTTATTTTTTCTTACTTTTTTGAGCTTGCTCCTCGCATAACTCCCCTCCAAATTGGGCTAGGGACCTAAAATTAGGTATGTATATTCAGTGAAGACCGTAGATGTGCCTTTGGGGGGGGGGGTCTACACTTTTCAGGCCCATTTCACCCCTTCACAGCTCCAAATATTTGGTTTTTGGTTATTTTTTCTCATTTTATGACCTTGTTCCTCGCAACACTCCTCTTCAAATTGAGCTAGGAACTTGAAATCAGGTATGTACACTCAGTACAGGCCCTTAGATGTTCCTACTTCGAGGGGAGGGGGGTCTTGATTTTTCAGCCTCATTTTACCCCTTCACAGACCCAAATATTTGGTTTTTTGGTTACTTTTTTTTATTTTTTTGAGTTTGCTCTTCGCATAACTCCCCTCCAAATTGGGCTAGGGACTTGAAATTAGGTATGTATATTCAGTGAAGACCGTAGATGTGCCTTTTTGGGGAGGTCTACACTTGTCAGCCCCATTTCACCCCTTCACAGCTCCAAATTTCTCATTTTATGAGTTTGTTCCTCGCATAACTTCTCTCCAAATTGAGCTAGGAGATTGAAATTAAGTATGTAAACTCAGTAGAGACCCCTGGATGTGCCTACTGGAGGGGGGGGGGGTTGACTTTTCAGTCACAAATATTTGGTTTTTTGGTTACTTTTTCTTATTTTATGAGTTTGTTCCTCGTATAACTCCTCTCTAAATTGAGCTAGGAACCTGAAATTAGGTATGTACATTCAGTAGAGACCCTTAGATGTGCTTTTTTGGGGATCTTCACTTTTCAGCCCCATTTCACCCCTTCACAGTCCCAAATATTTGTTTTTTTGGTTACTTTTTCTTAATTTATGAGTTTGTTCCTCACATAACTCCTCTCTAAATTGAGTTAGGAACTTGAAATTAGGTATGTACATTCAGTAAAAACCTTAGATGTGCCTTTTTGGGGAGGTCTAGGCTTATCAGCCCCATTTCACTACTTCACAGCCCCAAATATTGGTTTTTTGATTATTTTTTCTAATTTTATGAGTTTGTTTCTCGCATAACTCCTCTTCAAATTGGGCTAGGGACCTGAAATTGGGTATGTACATTCAGTAGAGACCCTTAGATGTGCTTTTTTGGGGATCTTCACTTTTCAGCCTCATTTCACCCCTTCACAGTCCCAAATATTTGTTTTTTTGGTTACTTTTTCTTAATTTATGAGTTTGTTCCTCGTATAACTCCTCTCTAAATTGAGTTAGGAACTTGAAATTAAGTATGTACGTTCAGTAAAAACCTTAGATGTGCCTTTTTGGGGAGGTCTAGACTTGTCAACTCTATTTCACTACTTCACAACTCCAATATCTGGTTTTTTGGTCAATTTTTTCTTTTTTTTTGAAGTTATTCCTCTCATAACTCCCCTCCAAATTAGGCTAGGAACTTGAAATTAGGAATCTACATTCAGTAGAGACCTTTAGATGTGCCTTTTTGGGAGTCTTGACTTTTCAGCCTCATTGCTCCCCCTCACAGTCCTGAATTTGTGGTTTTTTGATCGTTTTTTTCTACTTTCTAATGTTTGTTCCTCGTATAACTCCCAGCCAAATTGAGCTAAGATGTTGAAATTAGGTATGTACGGTCAGTAAAGACCCTAGATATGCCTTTTGAGGGGTTTTGACTTTTTAGCCCCATTGAACCCTTCCTGTGCTCAGTGCTGATTAGGAATGTGGTGTTTTTTTTTCAATTCTCATGATTGCAATATGTCACGAAAATCAGCTTGAAAAGTGCAAGTTTCGTGCATATCTGGTTTTTTAGTTAAGCTATTCGTAATATCGAGTTAAAATTTGAAATGTACATTTAGTGCGAATTCTGGCCTTTTTTTCTGAACGTTTCAACTTGTCGGCTACATTTCACCCTTTCAACAACTCCGAAAAAGACATTTTTTATGCGGGTCAGTTTCTCTGAAAAGCTATCAACTACTGGCAAGTAGCCTGAGGTTGATTTGGAATTATTTCCAGAGTCGGGTTATTCAATTGGGTGGTCAATAATCCAGAGAATGGATGAGGTAAACATTGGAGTGTAATATATTATTTTTTCCGAATTTTTCGATCATTACATGCAATGTAGTTAACAAACATGTGATGAAATACCCTCTTACTTATCAAGTACTGGCAAATTACCTTATGGCGGATTTTTAGGCTTGATGTTAAAATTTCTGTCTTAAAAGTGGGACAGTTCAATAGAACTCGCCATGGAAGGTGAGTATAGCTAATTTTTGGACATTATGTTAAAATGTTTAAGTTGAGTAATGTTTTGTGTTACATTTTTGATTCGAAGTTTTTAATCAAAAACTCATAATGAAAAATGATTATGAATGACTTTTGCATTTAATGTTGAAATGTTAACACGGATGTCCAATTAAAAAAAATTGAAAAATTAAATTGAGAAATCAAAAAAATTAAACAGCACTTTGTGTCGAAATGTTTAAGTTGAATAAATGTGAAAATAAATTGGTGAGTAGGTGGTGAGCGTTTTTGATGAAGTGACATTTCATCAAAAACGTACACCATCACGTAAACTATCATAATAATGTTTTTTCAGCGTTACATATCCATGATTTATAATTTCTGCCTGAAAGGGAAAAGTGCCTAAAATTTTTCATTTCTAACAACAGATTTACTCGCCGTTCATTTTTAAATATTTAAAAAATCAACACCTCATCTCCTTTCGTATTTTTCCATACATACGTAATCTCATCTTCACCAACTACAAAAGACATTCTATTTTTCAGAAGAAAATTCGCCTGAAACATGGCGTACGAAAAACACCAGGAAGTAATTAACGAAAGAATAATAATCTTTTCGGCATTAAATTTTCGGTAGCTGGTGTTAAAATTGATGTACCTACTTTTATAATTTTATAATTTCAGCTCGAATATCGATTCTTTTAACGTAAGGTATCCTAATTTTTTTAATTTCTCACATCTCGCGTATACTTTACTGATTATAACGAAACGTAATCGCGAGCTAATTTACTCATCAGCAATTTGCGAATTTCGACACGAAACAAATTTAACGAAAGGTCTCGAGGTGATTGAACTTTAAATTGGAAAATGTTATCGCCTACGTTGCGTCGCGTCGGTCGCGTCCCGTCACTTTGGTATCTATTCATTTTAATAACACACACGCAAAAAAAAAAATTTTTTTTTCAAATATTCACGCATATTTCAACACACTGCATAGGAACGAAAATCGTTGGTAAAAAAAAAAAAAACGTTTCACGCGTTTATGATTAAAGATTCAATAACGTAGTCGCTTTGTAGTCGTGTCATAGAGGTTACGGTTGTGAAGTTAAATTACAAAACTTACAGCACGACCTTAGCTTTTGCTTTCGGTGTGAAAAATTCTTCCAACTGTGGATTTTTCACTCGTACATGAGAGAATTTGTTCGACTTCGAAGACAAATCTTGTTTTGATGACAAGTTCCACTATCTGTTTTGGTATTTTCGAAAGATAATTTCTTCCGCTTTATGATACTGATTTTTCTATTGCAAAAAATTGAAAAAATTAATTTTCAAAGCTTCGTTCGAAATCACTATGAAAATACTTCTTCGTAAAAAATTTAACGACAGTTCGATAGAATTGATGCGAGAAAAAGAGGAGAGTAGGTTACTCGGAAATTCTTAAAGTAATCAGTTGTGAAGTAGAAATCCTCTCTTTTCTTCATTTTTTTCGAAGATACACCCCGAGCTGAGAGCACATCTGTACTACTCGTTAAGATCTTTGTACTTTGATAAAAAATACAACCGCACCCTCTTGCATCAGTTATTTTTCCAATCAACGTCCATTTCCATCCTTCGTCGATAATTTCGTTATCATCATCTCACCACTAAAATAGTAGGTACCTCGAAAAAGAAAAATTTTACCCTCGTGTTAAAAAAAATGAATCACATCCTTATGTACAGCCAAAAGGTAAAAGCATAAAAGTAACCCCAGCTCGAGGCGATAAATCACCTCAGCCAAATTTGGTACGAAACCCAGTGTAATAAAAATTTCATATTTCAATAAAGTTCAAGGTGCTTCTGGGACCTAAAATGGTCAAACGAATTCTTTATTAAAGTCGATATTTCAAATATAGGCGACAAACGATATGAATTTTTTGTTCTCTCATTAATGAAATATTTTCCCCAGTTACAGGATGGTAAAAAAAAAAAAAAAAAAAAAAAAAAAAAAAGATCAAACGTCGACTTATCGTATATGTTAGCGGCGTTGGAAAATACACGAAAAGAAAAAAGAATACCACACAACCTCGAGTTATATTATTCGATTGCACACGGCACGAGTTCGTCAGCGTAATCTTTCAATATCATCAAAATGATCGACTTTATAAAAGGGCAAAATAAATTAGAAAATTTTCAAAACACTATAAGAAAAATATTGAAAAATTACCGCGCGAGACTGCGCGACTTTTCACCACGTACTCGTACCTATATAAAAGATAATAGAAAATTCAAATTGAATAGCGGACGTCGTCGTTTCTTTCACGTACAAATATATAACACAATATCGACCTCTATTTTTCACACACTCCTCAAATCAGATCAAAACTAAAATACCGTACTTATCATTTGTTAAAAAGTTGACAAGCAAATCATTTCATCGTACTTATAAAAGTTAATGCATTGCTTTTTTTCGCCTTCTTTTTTTTTTTTTTTTTATGTATTATTATTTCATTTCTACGTACCTAGCCTACCTAGTACCTACATAGAGAACTAGGTACATTCATCGAGAAATTATTACGGGTACATTCGGTCAAGGCTAATCAAACTTTTAAATAGGTGCCAATTAAAGACGTAAGATGATTTATTTCTCCCTTCATTTTTACTGCATATCAAAAAATCCTCCCCAAAAAAATGTAAATAAAATGAAAAACGAGTTTCAATTTATCGATAGATAGAAAATTTTATAGCCTCTTTACACGATATTACACTTGTTTTGTTTTTTTTTTTCTATTTGAAATTTTCTATGCATACGAAAGATTTTATCGACCTTGTATAAAGTTGAAAAAAAGGGACGAATGTCTTGAAATGTTTTCGAGTAAAGATTTTATAACGATTACGCACACATATTACGTAAATCTACTTCTAGAAAGGATGTGAATTTTTATACTTTCATTATTTTTTAAAAGTGCTTAATAAAAGAGAGAGAGAGAGAGAGAGAGAGAGAAAAAATAGATCTAAAAAATCCGTCAGTTTTCGCAATTCAATATAATTTCAAGATGGTATAAGAAATCTCACGTCTTAATCGAGAATAGAACAAAATTTTTTTCGGACTTGATCAATACGAAATTCAATTAATTTCTTTATTTTTCTTCCTACACACAATGAACGTAAAATCGAAAAAAAAAAACAACTCTATTTTTGCATACGAATTTCAACTTTATTCATTTTTCAAACGAAGAAATGGTCGAATGAAAAAGCTAACATCAAATTCGTGTTCAGCAGTTCAAATTGGCAAGATTTAGATACCTTACATGTCAGTTTTCTTAAAATTTTCAAAATTATCTCTAAAAAAAAATTTTAGGTAAAAAAAATTTCCCCTCATCCCACCCCCTAGTTCTAAATATCGAAAAAAACGCTTTTGTTTGAAGAAAAATTCTGTCTTCACACGTATTTTGAGAGAAAATAATGATTTTAGTCCGAATGTTTAGAGGGATAATGGGTCCATTTGAAACGAATTTTTCCATAATTATGGCAAGGGGGAGAAAATGACAAAAGAAAACTTTGAATTGCTGCAGCTGCGAACCATAGGGGGGGGGGGGACATGAAATTTTTCTCACCAAAGTATGTGTTTTGACGAGCATAATTTTCAGAATTTTTTCCAATTTTTTTGAGATTTGAACCGTTCTTAAAAACTCAAAAATGTTCGTAATGGCTAATACGCTAAAAATGATTAGAAATAGAGTCGTTCGGCGTAAAATTCTACATCAGTTTATGTCACTAAAAATTTTAGCCGAGGAACACAATTGTAGAATTGTGGCTAAAGGTTGGGGGGAATTTTTTTTGCTCTAAATTGATCAAGGGCATTTTACTATTCTTATCAGGGAATACTCTTTTAAAAATTCCAGTTTTGGTGGATAGTTTTTTATATAAAAAAAAAATTAACAAGTATGGTGTCAAAATCTGGATACTTTAATCGTCTAAAACCAAATCTGAAATCAATTTTTTCATTACACCACTTTTATTACCATTAAAGTCCAAACAAGTGAAAAAGAAGTATAATAAGAGCATAGATAATCTACGTATGCAATGAGATTACAATACAGCTGAGAAATAGAAACACTAAATGGCAAAATTTTAATGGCCTGATTCAATTTGGAGGGAAACAAGCGACACTGACGGAGAAACGAAAAACAGTAAAAACTGAACAAAACCCTATTTTTTGGGGATTTTGAGGGGATGTGAAAGAGTTTAAAATGCTACACACCCAGAAAGCACAACTAGGATATCCACTACATCTGTACACGAAATTTCAGCCTTATAGCTCAGTTTGGAAAGGAAATGAATCGCAAAAAAATCCCCTCTACCCCCCACGTAAAATTTTAAGCGCAAAAAATTAGCTCAAAGTGTGGTTTTAAATCGTGTATTTGGCAGTAGGCAACTTTGGTAGCATGTTTGATTACATACAAAGCTTTTAAAATTCAAACAAACGCTGCCCCTTCAATTACGAATATAAGCAAAATGTGTACATGACAAATTTTGAAATTACTCATGAGTCATATTTTTAGATGTATGTACAGCGCTCCTACGGAGAATGGGGGAGGGCTTCGAGTGGTGCCACTGAACTTGCATCCAATTTTTGAAGAGGCTATACAACTCTTAATTGCCTATCGACTGATTAAAAAACAACAATATTTGGTATTTATAGCTCTTTGCATCCCCCCCATGTTCAGACATGACTAAATTTTGAAGCAAAATCAGCCTTACTTATAGTAACCCAATTTCTAATTCGCAGCCAATCGAAGCCGACTGACTAAATTAGGTATTCTCAGATAAGAACAGGCAAAATAACTCTGTTCTCAGATTTTCGAAATTTTCACGAAACATCATCAGGTACCTCTATATCAATATTAGTGCCAAAATATTTCTTCCACCTCACTTCGCTTGTTCATATTATCGAAAAACGCGTTTTATGGAAGAAAATTCCTAAAATCCGTCTTATTGGAGCAAAAATTATTGTTTCATTTCAAAGGTTCAGAGTAAAGATGGATTTAATACTTTGAATTTTTTCAAAATTTTTCACCTCTTAAAAAAAGACGATATTGACAAAAGAAAATTCTGAATTGCTGAAAAGGTGGTCCCCAGAGGTGTAAATAACATTTTTTTCGCTGAAGTATGTGTTTCATGTTGAAAGTGGGTCAAAATTTTAGAAAAGAGTTCTAGTCGACTAATAAGAATTCACTAAACAAAAATCCGATGTTTACAATTCGTTGAAACGTCTCGTTTCTATTTTGATCCTTCACCCTCCCCCCCTTCTCATACCTTTATGCATACAATTCTGCAATAATGTTTCTCGTGCAACATTTTAATGGCATTATCTGATACAGAATTTTACCTTAAACAAATTGATCTTTAGCTTATTGACCAATATTTCAAAGAAACCAATATTTCTGACCATTTTTTGAATATTTAAAAATGGCTCCCCTCACCCCCCAATTGAGAAAAAATCCTTTGAAATTTGTACTGAATTTTCTCCCCATAAGAATACATTTTTCGATATTTCGATCAAGGGGGGGGGGGATTTTTTAGTACTTAAATTTTGTTTAGAGGTACCTAATGATTTTTTCTGAAAATTTTGGAAATCTGAAGACATAGGGGATTTCCCCCATTCTTATCTGAGAATAAACTTCAAGAAATTCTGGTTGATATAAAGACAAATGATAAATTTGAGTCTTGAAGGTGAGGGTGTAGGAGGGACATGTCGATAGACTTTATTAATTTGGCAGTCTTTGGCAAAAAAATTACAAAAAAAATCGGACTAAAAATGAAAACATATATGTTAATTTTTAGCCCTTTTAAATATCTGATATGATTTCTCTTTCAAAAAATCGTAAGTTTGAAATTTCAGCACAAAAAAGAAACCGATTTCGACCATTTCAGACAAGCCTGACAGATTTTTCAGATGCGATTTAAATAAAAATGGTCGCGGAACCTGGATCAAAATTTGAAGAAGAGTTAAACGAGAGTAAAAATAATGAAAAATATCAAAACTCAAATTAATTTGATAGTGAATGTAAAAGTAAAGGCCTTCGCAGGAAGGCATTTAGGGTACGTTGTCCCTAAACCTTAGCTGTTCTTAGGAGCCCAACAGAAAAAATTTAACTTTGAAATCAACTGATACAATTTTATACCTCGAATGACGAATAAGAGGCCATTTTTGTAGCCGAAAAAAAAATAAATGAGAAGAAGATTCCAGAAACTTTTTTGGTCCACGCACTCAAAATTCCTCTTAATGACTCTGCACAAATTCACACAATATATCCGAAAATCAGTTCCCTGGATCAATTATTAGAACGGAGATTGTTTAATTCACACAAAAAAAAAAAAATACTCACTTCTCTGTAACTGGTTTGAAACACTGAAAAATTTCACAAGCAGATGAACCTGGTGCACAAAATCTATCCTTAAAAATTTCTTCAATCGCCAAAATTTGAGTTCTTTATCACCTAAAGACTCTTAAAGCCCATTTCGAGCGGTTCAAATCAGATACGAAAAGTTAAATTAGGGGTAATTTAAAATTTAATGGCTTCCCTTACGTTAGCTGAAAACAAAATAATATAAAAATTTACAACCGATATTACACTTGCAATTTTTGTTCCCAAGGTAATTATAAACTTTCGAGGTCAAACCTCGTTTCCGTGACTAGCTAAACAAAACATGTAAATAAATGAAAGTATCGATACACGAAAACATGTTCAGCACCATCTTTCAAACAACTATATCAAGTTCAGCGTGAGAAAATACGAACGAGGTTTGAATAATTAAATCAGCTCAACACTAACAAAATTTTTCTTCGAAATAGAACTCTGTAAAAGGGGTAACATTAAAATTCTTACGAAATACGAGGTATTCCACATTGATTTCTATCCTGCGAATGAACTAAGTTACAACTTTCAATCACAATGAAATAGATTTCCAAATTTCAACCACCCATTCAGAGTCAGACACAAAGGAACACAGAAAAACAGTTACGAATCATCAATGACCATTGTGACATCTTAGGTCTTAGGCTACAACCTCACCTTCCCCAATATATCATCAAATGTTACTCCCATTTGTTAGAAATCTCTTTATTAAAAAATTTACCCATTAAAAAACCACTTCAAAAAGAAAAAAAACCGCCACCTTTGAACTATTTCCCTTAAAACTAGCACGAAACTGGAATAAATTGTTTAAATAAAGTACTCGTAAGACAATACGTAATTGAATTTAAAATTTTAAAAGCTACTAAGTGTTTCTTTGAGGTTGTAAAATCTTTCCTTCTTTCGCTAAAAAAAAAAAAAAAAAAAAAAATCAATTCTGTTATAAATTAAACACTTACTCGACGAGTCATCGGTGCCATAATGTAATTAAAATTTTATTCGAAAAAAAAAATTGAATTTCAACGAAAGCATTTTTGTTAAAATTACATATTTAACCAATACGGGCATTATTTTCAAATTACAAATGATAATTTTATAAACATTTCGTTTCCATCGAAATTTTCAATTTTTAAATGAAGTTATCAACAAAAGGTTAGAAAGGTGGGTACCTATTCTGTATAAAAATGAAAAATTGAACAATAAATAAAATTAAACCACAGTGAACTGGTATACGGTGTTGCCTAAGTTCACTCATGCGGGAGCTAAGATATGGTATTTTGAAAATTTTCATTTTTCACTTTAATCCCCATTAATCCAGGATTTTTTAACACGCTAAAACTCGTTCGAATAGGTACTACCTTTTTTTTTTTTTTTTTTTTGAAATATTTTAACCTTTTCTTTTATTTGAAAAAAAAGTCGATTATGATGTTTTATCAAATTGAAAAAAAAAATATTATAGATTCTTATTTGAGATAAATTTTTGCACGTTTGTTGTTTATTGTTTATGGAAAAAAGAATGGTAAAAAATAACGCTTTTTTATTATTAAAAAAAATTGTCAAAACATAAAATAAACGAAAAAAAATTTTAAATCAATTTTGCCTTTTTTAAAATTTATTTACAAATGAAAAACTTCCAACCAGAAATATTCAAAAATCAAACACAAAAATACTTTAAAAATTTTTTTTTCAATTATTCGGTATCATTCAAAACGAAGAATTTTATCAAAGCACCTGTAGGCAATTCTACTAAAATTTGAAGGCAGCATGTTTTTTCGCAATGTAAACAAAAGCAGATTCTTTTTTCAAAAATTACAAACCTCGTCAAGCTAAATAACCATCATTTCCGGAATCATTAACGTAATTTTGCACCTGCAAAAATCTTCCACTTGAAAATGATACGTATAATTCCACATGCACCGATTATTTCATCGTATCTCTATTTTTATCACTGATAAGCTCTTTCGAACATGGACCACGAAAGCAAAAAAAAAAAACACTCGAACATCGTAAACTCGGTAGACCAAAATACATCAAAATACCACCTTTATCACACCACAACACTAATTATCATATACATATATACTGATAATACGATACGAACCGTATTAAAATCGCACGTTTATGTAGGTAAATAGCACGTTAAGTCGAAAAGTAAACAAAAGCTCGAGTTGGTGCAAAAAAAAAAGACTAGTAGCTCTGGTAACAACAACGTAACGACGAAGCGAAAATTTTTTTTACGTAAAAAAAAAAAAAAAAAAAAAAACAGTTTGTTAAATGTAAGCAAACATTTACCTTTGCGGTCAAAGACGGCGTCGGAGGTTTTACAGGTAGAGCAATTAATGCATATTCGTTGCTGCTAAACTCGTGGTCGCGGTGGCGACGATGGCGATTCCATGTGGGAGGAAAGGCGAACGTACGGACGAGAAAACGGCCATCAGATGACTGTGAGACACTGGAGTATGGAGTTAACGTTTAATCCTCCACGACATGCGGATATCGGCGCACGTCGTTCTTCACTCTTCCGTATTTTTGTTTTTCTCACTCTCGGTGCTTTTCTTCTTCTTTTTCTTCTTCTATTTTTTTTCTATTTTTTTTTTTATTTTATTTTATTTTTACTCTTCGTTATTCGCGAACTAACCGAATTTCACAATAACGAAAGCGACACATGACTAGTACTACTAGAAAAAATAGACTATACGATACGACACCGACGACGACTACGACAACGGTGGGTTGAGCAAGAAGCAGCGAACAATGTGAGAAAAAACACCACCCAAGAATTACAGTACATTTGACGATGAGTAAGGAAGGGAGTAGTGACGAAAAAAAAAACAAAAAAAAAAAAAACGCGAACGTCGAGCACACGTCTACGAAGGGTCGTCGAATTAAGATTTGTAAAAGGAAGGTAGAGCTTTCGTTTCTATAACGTTACGAAAAAAAAAAAAAAAAAAAAAAAAAAAAAAAAAAACGGAAAAAATTTCGTTTCTATAACGTTACAAAAAAAAAAAAAAAAAAAATAGAAAAAGAAACAAGGTGAAAATATTTGAGTAATGAGGGTTGGAAAAAAATTGCATTTTTTTCTACTTCGCTTTTTCGTGTCTTCGTATTTTTTTTTTTTTTTTCTTCTTCACGTTGTTATCGAACAAGATGGAATGAATTTTTTTTTGTTTCGTGGGCTATTTTCTTTCGTAGGTTACGTTATATGAACGGCGGAGACGAAGACGAGTGTGCTAGTCGAGCCAAGTCGAGGAGCGACGAGTATCGAGAAAAGTAAGTGAGCCACTGAACATCGAAACGACATCAGACATTGTGTAGTGTGTACTAAACTACCACGCCAGAGTGTGTACGTACGTCCACTCCGTAATTATTTTATTCCCTCGTCTTTTTCGGAAAAATACACACTACACAACATTCGCTATCGATTGATGTCTGCGTGACGTCACTCGTGGGGTGTATTTTAACAATGGCGGGTAAAGAGAAAGTGGCAACAACACACGAAATTCAATTTTAAATCCGCTTTTATATTTCATATTGTTGGTTTTGTCCCTCACATCTGCTCTTTCTACCATTGCACCCTCTTGCCATCGTCGTCTCTTTCTTCTTCTTCCTTCTTGTACGCTCGCGACGGCGGTGGTGGTGGTGACGGCGGCCAGCGCAGCACCCCAAACTCTCTTGACGTTTTTACACAAAAACCGCCGCCGCACCACGCCGCAAATTTGCCGGCAGCTAGAACGGTCCGAGCGATGCCCTTCTTTAAAAATCTTCGTCCTCCTCCGTTTTCGTTGTCGTCGTCGTCGTCGTCTTCTTATTTTTCTTCTTCTTCATCGCCATCATCATCATCATCGTCGTCGTCGTCGTCGTCGTCGACCACCTTCTAAGTTATAAACAAGTCAACGGCATTAAATAACAATTTTTGTACAATTGAAAAAAGTCTCTCATCATTATCCTATTGTACAAGTAAGGTACCTAACTTAGCTACCTACCTACTAACTTATCGTAACAAAAAGTGATCGTCCAAGTAGTTACCTAAGAAATAAGCAGCTATCTCGAGCAGCAATTTTTTTCTTTTTTCTAATATTACATTGATTTTTATCTCATTATTTTAGATACCTGTATCGTATTTGTCGGCCAACTCAGATAAACGTATAATCCTCCACCTTACAGGCACTAATTTTATAAAATTAATTTTACGCTTCGATTAACACGTGGATAAATTTTAATTAAAAAATCTTCACCTTGCGAAAAACGTTCAAGTTGGAAGTCGTAGAAATTTTATACACCAGGTAAACTACATTTTTCATCTCAGCGAAAAGGTTAAGGAACAAAAAATTTACCAAATGAGTACAATATAAGAAGGATAAATTTTGACTTGCAGAAAAATTTCATACGTACATGATACTCTTCACCACGTAATTTGATCATATAATAATTTACGTTCTAATTTTACGATAGGAGAAAAAAAGCCAGCGAAAAGGCAGAGGATCTGGCGTTGAATTCATGGCAAGTTAAAAAACCATAAATAAAGGTTTCACCTGAAACAGTCTCGCGAAAGAAACTTGCCTTCTCATTCACCACAATAATGTTCTATCTATGTGTTCTATGAATGGAATGGAAGATTAATAGGGAGAGGGAGGAGAAGCCCGAAAACGTGAGTTGATGTTTATTTTCCACTCCATCGGGTAAAAAAAATATTTCGCCGAAATTTAGTACAACAGAAGGTAATAAGAGGTTCAATGTGTTCAGAACGAAGGGATCAAAATCGTTAGAATATCTCCAAAAAGCATCTGAGCATCTTACATTTTCCTAAGGCTTTGGATTCAGGGTCAGGTGTTATAACTCTAGGTATAAAGATGGACGTAAAATTTTGAAGGACTCCAGATCTAGCTCCGGAGACGAATATAGCATTTTGGAGGGCTCTGGCTCTGGTTCCTGTACTTGATATTATATTTTGCCTGACCGCACTCCAGAGGTCTACGATTAAACTTCAAAAAGATCAAAAGCCTATAAAATTAATGAAGAAAAAAAAATGGAAAATTAATAATCTGATCGAAAAAATTATTGTTTCCAGGTTATCGAAATTTTTAAAATTCCCACCATGATGAGAAATTGAAATTGTTTATCAAGCTCCAATACAAAAGTCAGGGGTCAGTCCAATTACTATGCTCCGAATCCCAAACCAGGCTTCTTCTATTTTCAACGTTGAACCAAGCTCTGAGGCTCTGGAGCTACACCCAAAAAATTACCCCTTTTTTAAAACAATTCTTGCGATTCGTTTCTTTTGTTAGACTTTTTACCCGCGTTTAAATCAAATTTATAGTGATAGAATTTTAGATCATTAATTCATACCAAACCGAATATAGATCAAATGATTCATCAAGAGGGAGGATGATAATGTAAAGTAACGTAATCTCAAAAATAAAATTCTTCAAGAAATATTCAACTTCACATCTTAATTTGAATGTTCTAAAGAAAAAAAAAAGTTTTAATGATGCAAAAGAAATTGGAGGGCCTATAAAATTTGAAAAGCAAAAAGGTGCAAGTTTTGAGTAAGCAATTAAGCATTCAATACAAGGACGTAAAGACGCAGGAGAGGAGGGGAAGGAAACCATCCCAACTAAAAAACATGTTATTTTCCATAAAAATTTAGGCACTTTTCCCTTTTAAGGGACAATTCTGGATCATGGATATGCAACATATCCATGTCAACAATTCAAATTAAAATACAAAAATCATTCATATTCATCTTTTATTGAGAGTTTTCGATCAAAAACTTTACTTTTCTCTTCACTACAATTTGATATTTTTTTTATTTTTCCATATTTTACAATTTTTTTTCATTTTTCAATTGTTTTAAATATTTATTTTTGTTATTTTTTGATTTTTTTAATTTTTAATTTTTCTATTTCTTTAATTTTTAATGAGACATCCATATCAACATTTTTACATAAAGTACAAAAGTTATCAATTTTTTTCATTTATGTTTTTTTTTAAATTTTTCTATCTTTTTTATTTTTCATTATTATTTAATTCTGGTTATTTTACAGTTTTTTAATTTTCTTACTTCTTTATTTTTTACCATTTTTAAATTAAACATTCACGTCAACATTTTAACAGTGAGTTCAAAACTCATAAATTTTTTTTCATCAGCAAATTTTTTTACTTTTCAATTTTTATTATTAATTAATATTTTTTATTTTTCAATTTTTTAAAATAATATTTCAACATAAAGTGCAAAAATCATTTATAATCATCTTTCATCGTGAGTTTTTGATCAAAAACTTCAAGTAATGACCACCCACCATAACATAATTATATCCATGTCAAAAAAATAATAAAAAAAGCTTCGCTTCGCGATACTTTTTCAGCCTGATTCCCATGAAATACTATAATCACGCAAATTGAAAAAGAACATCCCGAAGCGATGATTTTTTCCCAATCAGTGGTAAGGGTAGGAGGCCAAAGGGCACATCTAGGGCCTATATACTAAATCTACGTATCAAATTCCAACTTCATAGCTCAGTTCGGAGGAGAATTAGGCGAGGAACAACCACAAAAAATTAGAAAATCCGCCCAAAAAACCACATTTTTGGGGTTGCAAGGGGTATAATGGGCTTAAAAAGTCAAAATCTCCGAAAGGCACATTTATGGACCCTAACAAGTCTACATACCAAATTTCAACTTTCTAATTCAATTTGAAGGGGAGACTGGAGAGAAACAGGCCTTTTTCAAGGTCAAAAAGGGGACAAATACCCATATCTCGGCTCCTGATTGACTTAAGAATCTGAATTTTGGATATCATATAGGTACAACTCCGGATTTCCTATTGATTGCCTTAAGGAGGAACAATTTTTACGATTTTTATCCCCCAGCACCCCCTCTCCCAAATTTGGACATGACTGAATTTTCATCCAAGGTCATCCCCATTCATATATGTCTAATTACACGTCGAACTGAGCCAATTGACCGAATTGTAAAGATTTTGGTCCGTATCGAGCAGAGTAAATACTTTTAGTCTTCTATGAAAAAATTAATAAATAAAGAATGATAAATACCTGGCATTGCCAAAATGATCTTAATGGTTTTTTAGAACGCTAAACAACCGACAAAAAACAACCTTTTCGAGGTTGTGGAAATGGGGGTGGGCAGGGCATGTTGCAACGGAGGCTGAAAATTCGAGACCTCCAAAAGGCATATCTAGGGCCTTTACTAAATGTACATATCAAATTTCAACTTTCTAGCTCAATTTGGACGGGAGATGGGGGGACAGTTCTTTTCAAAATCAAAGAGTGCAAAAACTCTCATATCTCCCCTATTAACTGACCTAGGAGACTGATATTTGGATATGTTATACAACTTTGGCTCAAAATGGATCAATTTTTACAATTTTAGACCCTTAGCACTCCCCCTTCTCAAATTTGGGCATAACTGAATTTTGGATCAAGATTATCCCTACTCCAGAATATCAAATGACCTGTCAATCCAAGCCTATTTCTCAGATATAAGTGATTTTGGGTCAGTATCGAGCTGAGCAAATAATTTTTTAGTTTCGGAGGAAAAAATAAAAATAAATATAACATGGCCAAAAATAGTTGTAAAGGTTTTCTAGAACTCCAAAACAGTTTTTTTTTTTTGTTAAACTCCCCTATCCATTCATTCTACTTCAGTAGACCATAACAGCCTGGTTTTCACTGGCAATATGATATACAAAATCAGGTTGAATATTCCAAATATCAATGGACTAATCGCTCTAGTACGCGAGTAAAATAAAGAATAATTAATAAAACAATATAAAACTAAATCAGTAAACATAGGATACCTGGCAGTTGCACATTTTGTTCCACACCATTTGAAAAATATTCCGTACACGATCATGCATCAAGTTGCTTATTTTTATATAAATATATCCCTCCTTTTTCGAAATCGCTTTGATCCCTACAAATCCTGCACTATCGATGAATAAGTTATTCTCCAGTTTGAAATGCATATTCGCGCATAAAATCACGTATGTACTTAGTACTTACTTAGGACCACGAATCGCTGTTGCTGTTGCACTGTAACAATAGCTGCAGGCTGCTGGCTGCAAAAATCCATATGCATGATTTTCGATAATCTGGCCATATTTTATTCGATAACCTGTAAATCCAATAAACGGCCGTTTGTCATTTCATCCCTTTGAATAATACATTGAAATTGAAAAAAAAAGAAGCGAAAACCGGCCCCAAGTGTTAAAACGTATAAAATTATTTGTATTTATATTTTCTCTCTTTATTTATTTTTTTTTTTATATTTTTCATTTTTGTGGAAAAAAATACGTCTTTTGTGTTATGTCACCCTTTTACGATGAAAGGGTTTTTTTTTCTCCTCTTCTAAATATAAGTCAAAATCGATACATCTATTTTGAAATATAATGAAAAATTGCAAATTGAAAGATTTTCATTGTATAAAAAGAGCATAAAAGAAAAAATTGATAGAATATATCATAGGGATGTACGTTGCAGCTGATCGATTCTCGAGATAAATAAGGATAAAAGATGACCAAAAATATCATAAAATATTATTTGTAAAATTTCTTAAATGTGCATGGTTAGAATAAGCAGTTGCATGATTAAGAATAAAATTAAATTCGTTTTGAAATAAACAGTGAAAAAATATCACTCTCTTGAATCGGTTACAAAATAAAACCAATACTTTCAAATTCGAGCAAATTTAATCCATATCAAGCTGAGCAATATATTCTTTCGTTCAAAAAAAAAAAATTTACCAACATCAAACATGCCAAAAAATTGATAAGTAGAATACGTTTTTTGAACAACGAAATAGTGTAACTAACAATTTCCCTCTCCCATCGCTATCTATACAAAAAAAAAATAGGGCTAACAAAATTTCCTTAGGCTTTCATCAAGAAATCACGAAATTCACTACAGGAACAATTGGCTTACCGCACGCTAGCGAATAAAATAATACATTATTCAAGATCTCAAAAGATGGAAAAAAAATTCCGTCCAGAACCGCAGAATCACGGAGCCACTAAGACCGAATCAGGATTTACTTTCAAAGAGGGAAACTGGAAAAAAAAACAAGAGAAAGAAAAAATCTATGAAATAAATTCGGACGCTACACGGCGTTATTTTTCAACGTTACACTAACTAATTCATTCATCACTTGCGGACGAGTGGAAAAAAATAAAAATAAAAAAAAATCTTCAAAAACGCGTATGATATCGCGTCGAGCAACAAATAAACCATGCCTACGTGTTTACATCAGCTCCGGCGAGTAAATATTCTTGCGGCATCGATACACGATGACATTTTGAACTAGCGTTTTGTAAAAGAACATTGAATTCAGGTCTTCCGCTCAAATAAATAAAAGCATTGCATCTTATTCGTACTGGTAAGTTATAGTCGCAACATTGGCACACGACGATGCATGGCAGGAGAGATGTGTAACAGGGTGTTTTTGCTTGCACACACATACAGTGCATACTTACCTCGAATAGGCGTTGATAATCGATAACACGCTCGAAATTCCGCATACAATGTAAGGTTACTTATATACGAGCAGAATATGAATCACCTGTAAAAATAAAATAATAAGAATATGAAAACTACTCGTTATTAAAAAAAAACTTCTTAGGAAAAAATTACCAATTCGAATGACTCATCGCGATACTGCTCAAGTACGGAAATCGGCTGAAAAATTGCAAAATTTAAATGATTTCGAATTGTTTACATTTCGCAAGGTCTATTAACCATAGCAGTATTAGAGGGGGTAGCATCGTACAGTCAGTGAAATGAGAAACAAGTCGAGTTTTCAAGGTTATTACGGTGTAAATTTACACGCTCATCGCCCTTCGCTTTCGTCTTTATAGCCTTTCTTTTTTTTTCTTTTTTTTTTTTATTAAACACACAGATTCTTTAATCAAAGTTTGAAAAATTGAATTTTGCGCTGGGGTAATTTTGCGTTGTGTAGGAAATCTCGCGATGCTCGCCCTCGACCCATGAAAATATTTCTAGCGCAAAAAAGTTTCGCAAAACCCGCTTTTAAAAAGTGTTAAACATGTCTACAATGCGGAAATAATTTTTGCCGTTAACGGGCACACAGCTTACAACATTATCACCCGTACGAATGGAAAAAAAAATACAAAAAAGGAAAAAAAACACACACTATCCGTTCGTCGTAAGTATTCTTAAGAACGAATTTCACGTTTCCAATTTTAACACCAAAAACATGAATTTTGTAGGAAAATCAATTTTGAAAATATTGATATTTTTTATCGTTCGCCATTGACGTTGCACATACAAAAAAAAAAAAAAAGGGTAAACGATGGTACTCGCCTTTCGTCGTCTACAAAAAGAAAATTCACGTTCGACTTTTTCCTTGTTTCATTTCGTACATTGACTCTTTTTTAATAGCATCCTTTTTACGACTAAATTTCTGCTATTTATCTGGAAAAAAATACAGAAGTATAAGAAATCGTCGAGTACATTTTCTGAAATAATAATTAACGTGGAAAAATATATAAATACTTGTACATAAAATCAGCTAATGTTTTCAATTTTGAAAGGATAAATTTTTTAAACTGGACTTATTCTAAAGCATTTACTACGATAAATATCTTATACTGCTATAGCAACTCCACACTATTAAACAGTATTAAACGGTTTTTTTTATGATTTAACGCGGAAAATGTAATTTTACCAACATTAATCGCGTTGATAAATTTACGAGATATGAAAAATAATGTACCTAGTACTTATATAATGTATACGTATTAATCAAAAAAAAAAAAAAAAAAAAACATTTAAGTTCAACGGCTCATTTTCATTTATCGTCTTGCGGTCAACTTGATTGAATAATTCGGTAAGAATTTACTACGGTGTGCATTTTTCGATACGAAAATTTTTTCTATTCTATAACATACGATCATTTTATAAATTATTGTAACGTCAAATTTAATCAACTCGAGCTTCGTCATAAATCTCGCAAAGTTAATAAATTTAAAAGAATGCATTACCTGTTCGATGAATGTAATTACAAAATGTATACCCACGCCTTTCCTTAAAACTTTTCGTCTCGCAAAAATCCATCATTAATAAACGCTACATAACAAGAACTGCTCAAGATTAATGAACTGAATGAAATTCCGTTTCACCGAAAACGTGTGATTCTGAAATATCATTAATAATTTTATAATGATTTGTAAAAAAAAGAATAAAGAAAAAAATTACTGTTATACATGGTAAACTACACACTTCCTTGCACACACACATATAATGTAACACTTATTTAAACGCAAATGCCTATAACACAAAAAAATCTACCATCTTTTTCACAAATTTTATAATTTTGGAAAAAATACTTTTTATTTAAATCCGATGCGAGTCAACGTAACAAACGGAATTTCAACTAAACAGGGCAAAGAAAGTAACAAACTTTTTCTATATCACGTGATACACAGCTTTGTAATATTAATGAGTTGGAATTTTTCTTTTCAACTAATACAATATGCAAAATTTTTCTTTTCTGCCACGTAAAATGTCAAGAAAAAATTAGTAACGTACATAAAATTAATATCATCTTTCACAATTTTTCTGTACAACTAAGGAGTTTTACTGCTTCACTAACGACAGAATGGTAGTAGTGAGTAGTACTAGGGCAGGTCAAGGACAACAGGACAATTTTTAAAAATATGTTCAATATACACTTAATTCAGCGAATTAGTTAACCGAAAATTACACTTGATAACTCAACAATAATGGATAATATCAGCCATACTTCCTTCGACTTCTTCGCGTCCACAATTTCACACTAATCGACGCATCTTCAACCTCATTGGTTACTGATAAGAAACGTACCAATGGCATTGAAATAAAATTTTTATTTTTGATTCAAATTTAAATAATTTTTAATCAAACCTAATGATCGGTTCACCATCAAAAATAAAAAAAAACAATCAAACAGAACAATGATCATAAGAAGTAATAAAAAAAAGTCACCAAACGAAGACCGATTGAATATCCAACGTAATCGTCGTCTCATTCGATGGCAATAATTGACGATTGCAAATTACCAACTGGTTTTTTGATGTGGGCAGTTGAAAAAAATAATAATCAAGCTTATGATGATGAATAGTGAATAGTCATCGATGTGAATAGTTCATTACTTTAAATGTATAAGCATTGAGGTGATTTTTGAACTATTTATTTAAATTGTATTTGCACATTTTCGACAAAAATTCAACAAAAGTTTACCGTAATTTAACTTATAACTTTTAATTTCAGTTTAAAATATAAAGTTCACGATGAGACTGATAAAAGTACTCTAGATGACAAACATGTTCACAATGAACTCAATGAAGTCGTCTGTAAGCAAATAATATCAAAGGAATGTCATTATGAATGCAATTTTCACTTTAGTTACTTACTCAGCATTTGCAAAATAATCAACAAAGCAATAATATTAAAATTATTGAAAAACGATACTTTCTAAATTAAAAGTTTCAAGACCGCTACAAACTCGTACTCGTTCATATACTTATTTATGAAACGAGAGAGGAAGACAAGATAAGAGAAAGATAGCGAAAAAAGGAATCGAGCTCTGTAGATTATTACATTGCGAATCCGTATAACACAATTTATACAGAGAAAATCAAAACGTATCTATCGTCAAAACAGAACGACGATACAGTTCAATTTGAAACTTTGCAAAATAACGTATACTTCAATAAAGCCTGATTATCTTCGTCGTTGCATTTTCACATTCATATATACTTATAGCAATGGTGAGATTAAATTTTAACGCAAGATTTATATGATGCGCAGTCTCTAATATATTAAATGTTGTGCGAAACGTCTTTAAAAATGCGTTCCAGTTATTTAACTTGCTTTAGAAGGCAAATTGGCTTGGCTCTACTCCTCTATACTCATACATATATGGAACTTTTCTTATACATGTTCATTGATTTCTCTGCCGCAATCCTCTCCGTATACACATACTATAAACATTTCAATATGAAAAAATACATTGTACAAAATAAATAAATAGATATATATATATATAAATATGAAAAATTTATGAATGTAAGTTAGAATATTTTGATTAATGTTCTTCCATAAAATAAAGTACATATTGTAAAATATATATTTAGCTATTGAAGTTACAATTTTGTATGCCAGTTTTGGTACTATTTTTTTCGTATCTTGTAATGAATAAAATAAAGAATTTTTCTGATATCTAAACTGCATAACGTACAAATATAATACATAATCTTCATTATACCTATGTATAAGTAAGAATAGAGTAGCAGATACACCCGCTCAACTATAAACATATAATTCACCTTTTATTAAATTTTCCTTACACAAACAGGTATGAACGTAATCTAGGTATATTATCATGATATTTAAAAGTATTGCCAATTAAGTACTATGTAGAGTACCTATACCTATTTACATCGCAAATATCAATCCAAGTTGAACGATAATCAAGCGTACTGCACACACAAGACCTACATATGAAGACAAAGTCTTAATTCATATTCACAATTTTATCGAGTGTGGTGTTTACTAGAACGAATAAATTGTATTTTTAGTTAGGTACCGTCAAAAGCGTATTTGCTTTTCTTCTGTTGACAAGGAACGAATAATTTCGTCTCTTTTGATATCATAAAGTAATTCGTTTCGGAAATACGACGTAGTTTTACATAAGAAAATTGAAAATTGTAAAACGCTTCGATTTTAATGTTAGATATTAGGAAACTTTTTCTTATCAATGCATGCGAGAATAATTCGAACAATATTATGAGCGGAAATTTCCTTATAATGTTGAAGATCTATTTCAGATTCAGAACACAATGAATTCTTTTTTTAGAAAAGCGTTAGCGTGGAAAATTTATGTTACAAACTGATATGAATTTAAGTAGATATGGGTACATCAAATCATATGCATAAAAATAACCTATATTACAGCTATTTCTTTAATTCAGCTTTATTAAAAATACTTTAATCTACCAACTTTACAAATCCCTTACTTGAGGTAACGATTCATACTTTTCTAAAATTACTATCCATCATATTATTAATAATTCCACTCGGCACCATTCATACGATAAAAATTATGTGGAATATTATCATCACATTTGTGCAATAAAACGTGAAAAAAAATCATTCAATGTTCAAAACGTTAAATTTTATATCCGTTAGTTTTTCGGTCATTCCTATACGAACATCAAAAAAAAAAAAAAAAAAAAAAAAAAAAAAAAGGAAATATACAGCCGCAAAAATTCATTCGAGTGAGGAAAAGTATTGCGTTTAAATTTTGTTTCGGAAGTTCTAGACAGTATTATTTAATTTGCCATAAACGCGAATGGTGAAAGTGAGGGGTTCGTGAGGAGATAGCTTAATTTCATCACCCAATTCACCACAGAAATCTTCAGAGCAAGCTCCTTTTTCAGCGAACAACCATGATGTAGATATGAAACAATAGAAAGAAAGGTAAAAGAAATACTGAGTACAAAAAAAATGTTGAAAAAGACCCATAGAATTAATAAAGGGAAAAATGGAAAAGACTAAACGGTAGGTAGGTAAATGGGTAATGCTAATAGAACAAGAGTAACATATATTCATGTTGTTACGGAAAACGATAACGAAAGGGGACAAATTGAATCTTATTATGTGGTGGAAATTAAATTGTTAACAAACATTTATTCTTCCGTGTTTAATTCGATATGAAAACAACGGTATTATCGTTACCTATAATGTTTTAATAGGTAGGTATTTCGATCTTCGTATAGAAAGATGTACGCGTTTCTTGCCATTAGCAGAAAATTATCTGTTATTTGTGTCATTATTTCCAATTTTTCTTTTCTGTAAGAAGTGCGCAGAAAAAATTACTACACAATGTTCGATGAGAATAGTAATATAAAGGAAATTGCCAATGAAACTAACACCTGCGCATGTCTTAATACGAGCTTCCCTTCGCATTCTCTTATCTTCTTGTTCCTACATAGCACGTGTTTGCTTCAAGAACACAATAACTTTCTTCACCATTAATTATTGTGGTCAGTAAGAAATGGAGTTTTCAACGAAATCCAACCATTTAGAATTTTTCTCGTAACTCTTCCGCAAAAGAACTCGCGAAAAAAGCAGTAAAGATATTGATAAAAGTAATTTCGTTTTTTTTTTATTTTTTAATTAATCGACTGTTTGAAAAATGTAATAAGAAAATATAAAAAACAGTGGGCGATGATTGGGCCATTGTGTTTTCAGTCAAAACCACAGTACACAAATCATTATAATTATTATTTTGAAAAATAATAAAATTACAAATGTTCGAATTCGTTTTCGATGAAATAACTTGCTATTTAGACCTTCAAAAGAACCATCTTTCACATAAACGACCTGTTATTATTATTTTTTGAGCAATTGATGTTCTTCGACCATCATCGTACACTATTCCTTATCCTCTGACGACTATAATTCCCCTAACTTTTTTTATATATATTTTTGTACGCTAAATCAAATTAACAACGGTCTTCTCTATTTTCATGTCTTTTCAAATCCGTATCCCATTCTGAGCATTATGATCGGCGTTCATTTTCCTTGTTCTTTTAACTGTAAATGACAGCACGTCCCTCGTGATTCATTAGTATTCTGTCTTTTCATCCCATTTTACACTCATTTTTACCAGAAAAAACTAAAAGCGTAGTATGTACATTGGCTTATGAAACCGTTCAATTGCCTTTGATGGTTTTGTTTAGTAAATTAAATATTTTGTTTTTCTTTTAAATGGGCATCTGTGATCTTTCTACTAATATGTATCAAATGGAAAAAATATAGAAACACGTTGAGCAACTTTTAATTTTCATATTAGCCACCTATTCATTATTATTTTTAGCATTGTGCTAAATGATTCGGTATAAATGATGTTATGAAACATAATATTAAATTGGACTTATAGTTATAAATCAGTAAATAAGTGATTGGTATTTAGTTGAACATTATTCAATTCGCATTGATAGTTATGGTACCTGATTAATCAACTAAATTAAATTTGAGTAAATAAAAATGCTGAAAAATGCTCTGTTTTTGAACATTTTTACGAGAAAAATAACCGAGCATAAAATAATTTATTGCTATATAACACTATACACCAATGATTTCTTTTTACGACGAAAGCAACAAATGAATATAAATTTTTTTATTCCGTCTCCATTTAAAACACTGACGACTTTTTAGGAAGGTTTTACTCTTAAAATAAAATCAAACGTTTAGGATTTATTCTTGAAGCTTCCTTTTATAGTTTTTTAAAATTCTGCTGACAAAAAAGTCTTCGATAATTTAAAGCGCTAGTATGCTACTAAACGAACTTTAAAATTTCATCAAAAATTCTTATGCTCGATAGGTTTTTATAATTTTTAAATTTAGATCTGTGATTAAAAACATTGATAATATGCCTTTTATTTATGATTTAATTGATTCATTCATGAACAATTGAGAAAAAAATGGATAACGAATACTTTAATCCTTTTTAATGATGGGAAAACCGCAGATAAAACAATAAAAATAGGTCCTCGAAGAGAATAATTTTTTTGTGTTAAAGATACCTAAGCCTGCTACTACAGCCTATGTTTTAAGTTGTATAACCCACGCCTGCGTCAATGTTTTGAAACATTGGAAGGAAGTGGATGGATTTTAAAATTTTATGAAAAGACCATCGTATCACGTAACATGTAATTATATTAAATGATCATAACATTTTTTATTTAAATGTACGAAAGTTCCCCTGTTGTACTAATTAATGCCAAATTATTACTATTTTGAATCTGGTCGCTCATCTGTAAAAATGCTTATAATTTATAGCCTTTGAAATATTCGCTTTTTATTCTTCATTGAATAAATACTGTATGCATAGAGACTGGTCACTGATGTCAATGAAAAATACATAATATGTACAAAATATAGGAATAGAAAATAAAATGCATCCCCATGACAAGATAAAGATGAACATTTCGTTCATGCTATCACATGCAAATGATTTCAGGAAGTCATTTTAAAATATCAATAAGCATTAAGTTTACTTATTATTAGATACTTGATGTACAAAACCTGTTTTTGGATTTTTATTTGCATAAATAAAATACATCATTACCATTAATTTTGTTTGACTATAATTACAGATAGAGTGATGTTTTTAGCCTTTTAATCGTTAATGTGATTGCTTTCCTCTCCTCTTCAAACCGTTAATGCGAATGTTTTTAAAGTAATTATTCCAATCCAGTAAAGCAGTCTAAAAACAATTCGGAATTACAAAACCCTCAAGCAAGTAAGAATCTAATTTTTTTATTTTAAATTTAAAAAATATATGTAGTTTATAAACTTATAACATGGTATGATAAACATTAAACAGTAAAACGAACATTTTATTTTCAATTGTAACATTTGTAACCAATTTATCTAAACGTGTCATATTAAAAAAAAAAAAAAAAAAAAAAAAAAAATGAAAAATTATGACTTACGAGAGTGAGTATGACAGTTGTACTCAATTTCGAACATTAAAAAAAAATCACATAATCAAAACTAAAAAAAAAAACAGAGAATTGCTCTTTTTCATAATTTTGATTTTTACGTTTGTAAATACAGTTTTTACAGGAAAATTACGCTGCTTAATTTTTTGTTTTTTTATGAATTGCTTCCTACACTCAAAATCCTTACGTTTTTGGTAACACTGCCATGATGATTTTGGCTATTTTTTGTGTCACAATGAACGGTACGAGCATGACGTGTTGTTATAAAAAAATCGAAAAAACAAAAAATAATCAATTTTTTGCATAAATAATTATTAATAAATTATTGTCCTTCATTGGTTGATTGTGCATTTATTTGTGGTGTTTGAAATGTAATACGCAGTTTATGGTTTAATTAGTGTGCTTATAAATTTTACTCTTCCCATCACGTGGTGGATGTGAACTGAAAATTCGTTGTGCTGTTGTGCGCGTTCCCTGGAAACGTTTTTTCTTCTAATCTGTGTGATCGGACTCCATTTTTCGGTCTCTATTTTTATCGATGCGGTTAATTATGTCGATCTACTTTTCATCCAGACTATTAGTACTGATGATACTTCGTAATTCTGCCCATTGATAGTAGAACAAATGAAAACGCTATGAAGGTTTAGTTGCTGACCTACAATTAACGAGTTCACCGTACAATTGTGATAATTTTGGTAAATTAGAACTACGTAGGTTTCAAAATGTACGTTTGTAAGTTATATATCATGTATAGTTTTCAATATCACAAATCCTGACGATACCTGAAAACTTATACTTTTGGTATTGAACAAAGGTTAGTATCGCTTTGTATTCATATCACTAAATCCGTAACAGCATTCTGTGTCGAAAATCTTACCGTATTTTTCTTTCTTCAGATTATAGCATAACGATGAGTAATAATTGTATTACCAGTCCAGCTGCTAGTGTAATTCCAAACAACAGCAGCAGTAATGCGAATAGCAGCGGTAACAGTGCTAATAGTCAAGCGAATACTTTACCAGCAGCTAAACGAAGAGGTCTTAACGCCATGTCAGTAATTCCCACGTGTACCGCACAAACACCAATAACTGCAGATTTAGCGTCACTTTTCGAATGTCCGGTTTGTTTTGATTATGTACTGCCACCCATATTACAGTGTCAGAGCGGTCATCTCGTTTGTAGTAATTGTCGTCCTAAACTCACCGGATGTCCTACATGTCGAGGACCTTTGGGTTAGTTTTTTTTTGCAATTAAATATTACCACGCTCGTTTTATTCGCACATTTATTGTTTAAATATATCATTCGTAGGTAATATCAGAAACTTGGCTATGGAGAAGGTAGCCAGTACTATCATGTTTCCTTGTAAATATTCGTCATCCGGATGTTCGTTATCTTTGCTACATACTGAGAAAGTTGAACATGAAGAAATGTGCGAATGTAGACCGTACACTTGCCCTTGTCCTGGAGCTTCGTGTAAATGGCAAGGAGGATTAGAGCAAGTCATGCAGCATCTCATGATGTCTCATAAATCAATAACCACTTTACAAGGTATTATTGTTTTATTTTCAACCCGCTTAAGCTCCTTTATGTTGAAAACTAACTAATTCAACGTTAATGATAAATGTATAGGCGAAGACATCGTTTTCCTCGCCACCGATATCAATTTACCTGGTGCTGTCGATTGGGTAATGATGCAGTCTTGTTTTGGTTCCAACTTCATGCTTGTTTTGGAAAAACAAGAAAAGTACGAAGGGCATCAGCAATTCTTTGCAATAGTACAATTAATCGGATCTCGCAAACAAGCTGAAAATTTTGCTTATAGGTTAGTACAATGCTGAATCCATCAGTGTGCGTATCGGTAAGATGTTTATTAGTATATCACAATGAAAAAAGAATTCGGTACCGGATGCACTCCTTGTTTACGTCTCTTCTCTTATCTTTGTTGTTACGCTGATACCAGATTATTATTTTTATCTGAACCGGCGCATTACGTATGAGTGATAAATCATGGGTAAAAACAGTTGTTACATAGGTTCTAGTTCATTTAAATTCTTGAAATTGGAACGAGATGTTTCGAGAAACGATAAAGCATATTTATTAAATGTACCAATGTGTGTTTTTAAAAGTCGATTTTTTTTTTCAGATTGGAACTAAACGGTCCTCGTAGACGATTAACTTGGGAAGCTACTCCACGAAGTATTCACGAAGGAGTTGCCACTGCAATAATGAATTCTGATTGTTTGGTATTTGATATCAGTATGGCTCAGTTATTCTCCGATAATGGTAACTTGGGTATTAATGTTACCATATCGATGGTATAAATTTGAATTTTTCTCATTTAAACAACCCACCGGCACTGCACCATAATGATGATGTTAGTTTGCATCACAAATTGTATCTTGTCTGTTACAAAATTACTTTTAATATTTCCTTCTTAAAGAAAAGGAATATGGTGAAATTTCTAATTCAATTTTTAAGTAACACTGTTCTCTTTTTGTCTTTTTTTTTTCAATTTTGTATATACGATTTTTGTTAATAGTGTATAAGTTGAGGTTTGATGTATGGTGTGAATTACGCATTGCGGTATATACGATTCGCGTTTTGAAGTCTCGTTTTAGTTCGATCGCAGGCATACGTAAACGGTATTTACTTAACAAGTTTTACGAACAACACCCGTCTTGTATACTGCCGATTTATCAAGAAACGAGCTAACTAAACAATACGAATCTTCGAATACCGCTTTTTTGCGTTTTTCTTTCCGTTGTTTGTTTGTTTGTTTGTTTGTTTTTTTTTGTACTCAGGAATATGTTCCTCCTATTAACGACTTATGGTCTCTTACTAGTCATTGTGTAAGACAAAATAGACAAGTAATTTAATTACATACGTCGGTCATTACTTGTTGAGATTTTCATAGAGAACACGACAGAGTCGACATCATTTATCGAGCATCGGTGATAAAAAATTACGGATATAAGTCGTCTAATGTTTTGTAAATAGGGGTCACGGGTTTGCAATAAATTGCCCTAACCGGTTTATCTTTTTTTTTTTTTGTTGAATTTTTAGTAGGTATTCAATAATGTGTAGGGCTGTGAATGTAAAATTTAACCGAGGAGAATTTACTCTACATTATTTTGGCTTTGATGTTATAACAACGTACAGATGTATATCTGCACGTAATACGTGTTTGTAAATTCTCCGGCGAAGTTATAATCACCATTAAGTAATTACATAAGTTTGTGAAGAGCTTCGAATAGGTTTACAATATTAGCGTAATAATTTATCTGATTTTATTCGGTGTTTATTTTTTTTTTACGGATTAAATTATGAGTAATTTTTCGACGTTTAAAATAGGGTAAAGTAACGCTGTTCTTTTGAAGAATTTTTAATAATTTTTAATGTGATGATATTGTCAGTGTTCTTAATAAATTAAAAAATATGCTGTAAACAGTCGAACGAAGCTGGTTTAATTGATAAGTGTTTTTTTTTTCTGTCATATACATACCAAAAGGCACTACGTAATGATGTACATATTGTAACTATTAATTTTTGAATATGTGAACATTTTCATTTATAAACCAAAGAAATACAATTTCTTTATTCTAAACGTGTATTTATTAGCCGTCGAATTTTGTTCATTTAATCTACAGATAATATTTCCCTTGTTAACCGTACGATACGGATTATGTGCATCGTATATTCTACCTACAGTTTTATCATATAATATTGACTTTAATCGGTTTAATGTTAATTTAATGCATAGATATCGGATACCATGTGCCTTTTCATAATATTTTGATTCATTATTCTTCGAATATGATAATTTTGATAAAATTACTTCTTAAAGTGTACCCACGTAGTTAACTACGTTAGAAATTAATGTTTTAAATTACGCGTAAAATTCATTTTATACACAAATTAATGTATCAGGTAGTTTTTAATCAGTAAGGAAATTATTAATGTTTTTTTTTTCTATGTGGACCAATATATAAATCGTGATTTGTTTCAAAAGTTTTATTAGTTGATTTGGTTACAGAATGAGATATTTGGTGGGCTAATCTTGATCCGTAAAATTTTACCAATGTATTGCAAATCTAAAAAAAGAAGTCAACATCAACATAAGCCATATTAGGTATATGTTTTATTTACACAGATTCTAGGAAATCTGGATTTTGAACACTTGAAATTCTCTGTTTTTCGATCATGTTATCAGTTTACTGAAGAAAGAAAACTTCCATTTCAAAAAGCTTCTTTGGTAGTGGATTTTCATTTGGATTCTAGTTTTTGAAATTCATGATCGGCGAGTAATCCGAGAACAGATTTTGTGAAATCCACGTAAAATTTGTGTAAGTAGAACATATTTATAGAAAATAGAAAACTTGCGTGATCAAAAATTTTCATGAATCATTTAGATGAATCATAATATTTCTATTGGCAAAAGATAACCGAGTATGTATGGATTTGAAGAACATACGAATTTTTATTTGTATTAGGTATTTTGAATCATACTTTGACTTTACCTGAGAAAAACAGAACTCAAATGCAAAATAATTTTTACTATTTAGATTAATTAAAATTACAGTGTAGCATAATAAATCTCTAGTTTTTTACATTTACGAAAAGATTTCGTCGTGTTATTTAATCCAGATACTCCGAAGATGGAGAAATCATCATCTTTTTCATTCCCGAACAGAATTTCTCATAGTCCTGAAAATTGAATCGTAATGAATTTATGTAACGTTTATTCCACGATTACACGCGAAATTCCATATCGATAATACAATTAAAGAAATAATTAAATAAATTAAATAAAGTCGTTTAAAACTCATCACCGGTAATGATAATTTCATCATTTCTTTAAGCACGTTAATTATTTCTCCAGGTATTGAACCGTTGTTGATCCTTTTCTCAATTAATTCTACCAACAATTCATCGGAGTATCTATCAGCAATATTTATCAATTCTGATAAGGATTTAAAAAATAAAAATAGTCACACAGTTAGCCAAGATATGTACATCAACGAAATGAAAATAAAATTTCGAATATTTTTACCAAAAACATTTTCTATGGTTATATCGATTATTCCACTGTACAAGTACCATAAGAAATCTCTGAATGATTCGTAGCTGTATCCAGTTATTTTCAATACCCTTTCAGGGACAAAAAAAAAAAACACACCAGTTATACGATCGTACTAACTCTCAAGAAATATCATATAAATCATTCAAAATAGACTGATAAGTACTTGAGGAAACTCACTTTCTATCGTTTCCTTTCCATTGGTTGGTAAACATCGCTTGAAAATATTTGGATCTCGCTTTAAGAATTAATTTATGCACGAAAATTTCTTTCTCTTCGACTACTATGGTCAGATCGCTATCATCCTGGAAATTTAAACCACGTATGCTTAGTTACAGATAGAATATTCTCGAACATAGCAAACTTTCATAATCAAGTTACGTACCTTTACATCGAAAATTGATTTCAGCAAGGCACCATTTTCAGGGCAAGTGGTACGATCTACTTTTTTAGTATTTATCGAATCGTATGACATACAAGGAGAAGAAAGGTTTGAAAAAACTTCATCGAAAGAAGTGAATGATGTTAAAGTTGGATTGAAAAACGATTCTCCTGAACAAGAATGCAAAGATGATGATATACTTTGGATGTAGATAACTGCCAAAGCTCTAGTCAAGTAATGGTCACCTACCCTGAAAACCTCCCCAAACATATATTCTGGAATATACTGTCATAGCTGCTGATAAATCACTGTGCGAGTTGGCAGCTATATCAATGATCCTGTCAAAATGAAGTGTTACTTGCATTAACGAGTTTTTTGCATAGACCCGTGAAAGTGGTTGGAGTAAGTATGTAATTCAAAATAAAACAACTTTTTTAAAGATGGAATTCAAAGTTGTAGAACATATCCAAAAATCAACTTCCTAGGTCAATTAGGAGGGAAGATATGATGGTATGATTGAACGATGGCTGTTTCTCTTCTATTTCCCCACCAAATTGATCTAGGAAATTGAAATTTGGTACGTACAATTGATAGCGGCCCTAGAAATGCTTTTTGATAGTTTCCACTTTCCAGCCTCACGTCACTCCCTCGCAGTACTCAAAATGTGGTTTTTCAGCCGGTTTTTCCCCCAAACACTAAAATCATTTACTTTGCTCAATACTGAACAAAATCGCTCCAATTCGGTCAATCGGCTTAGTTTGACGGCGGATTAAATATACATGAATGATAGCTCTTGCGTCGCTGTTCAGTTGCCCGCAAACGCTGTTCCGAACCAGCAGACGCCGTTATATTGCATCAAGACACCATTCAATAGCCCCCAAAAGCTTTTCCGAACTTTCAGACTCCATTCAATAGCATCCAAACCCCGTACAATAGCCACCGGACGCCGTGCAATGGCCTCCAACCCCGTCCCAAACCCTCAGATTCCGTTCAATAGCATCCAGACCCCATTCAATAGCCTCGATAAAAACTCATAACCAGCAATCTGAATTGCTCCATGGAAAAGCTCAATCACTGAAATCATTTTAGGGGTGAAAATCCTTCATATTTTACGTCTTCACTTCAGCATTGGACTTTTATTCAGAAAAGAAAGAACTACAAAAATAATATTATTAGTAAACGATTACTTTTCGGGAATATTTGAAAATTTTGCTGGAGTAGTTAGATGGGGCTTTTGATCAGCCAACTGCCCGTGGTCGTTATTCCCCCAAACAAATAAGACTCCTTCATTATCGAGAGCTAGTACGTGATGTTTTCCACCGGCTATTTTCTTAATATTGTTTAAGGTAACGATTTTTCTAAAACCTGGCACAAAGACAAGTCTGTCGTTGTTCCCATCTCCGATACAAGGCATGTTTAATTCGCTACCAATGTCGAACCAATAAAAAAGTGTGCCTTGTCCATATACCTATACAATCAAGTTAGATTAATATTACATAACAAATAATTAATCATTCGAGTAATTAAAGAATAAGAAATCAAAGGAGAATCGTGCCATTCACTTTTGCAATTAGGTAAATTGAAGCGGTAGGTAGTTGATCACTCACTTCGCCATCTGCAGTTAAATAAAAAGTTGCTGATGCTGTGCAAGCAATTGCAACGCCATTTCTAGTTATAAGTTCAGGATTATGATGTAGAAAATTGGAGCAGTCACGCCACATGTACACCTACACCAAAGATAAGACATACTCTCGGTAGAAAATGGCTGTACACTTATTTAAATAAATTGAATTCGACTAAAAATTACGATGTAATAAATTAATAATCGAACCTGATTATTGCTACATAATGCGATAGCGTGATTTGGTCCACAAGCAACATCGATTACTTCTTCATGAGAAAGTGAAGAAATTAAAGTTGGAGTAAAGAAAACTGTACTCCAACAAAATATTTCACCTTTTTGCGTTAAAGCAATAAAAAATTCATCACCCATGAAAAATTCTACAACGTAGTTCAAATTTTTTTAAAAAGAAGTACTCGTACAACTATAACCTGTTTAATAATATTGACGAAAGTTTTTACTTTTGACTTTTTTCCCATGTAATTCGTGAATCGGACATAATTCAAAAACATCGAAATAATTTTGGCATTTCTTGACACGTCCATAAACTTCATCAGATTCAGTAACAATCAACAGCTTTAAACCTATCGAATTAACAAAATAAATGTCCGGAATGGAAAACTTCGAAGGATGTCAGAACCATGCTTTACGTAGACAGTTGCCAAACTCTCAAACGAACGAATCCTCAGGTAATTAGCGATGCATGGAAATTAATCTTACACGAATTACCTGAAAAGCACACAGTTTTAATTCCTTTGATGAAATTTTTCTCTAAAAATCCGTGATGAGGTAAATGAACGGAATCCATTTTTTGCTTTAGAATTTCTATCTTTCAATAGACAAACACGTTCGAAGCAAGTAATGATTGTAATCATGAAATATTTCAATTTCTATGCTATCGCCGCATTTATAAATTTAAAAAAATAGTTCCAAAGATATTTTCAATATCTTAAAAGGTCATCTAAATAAAGTAGCTGATCAGCGAAACGATAACCTCCCATTAAATTAAAATTATCAAATAACAACGAAGAACTCATCAAATTCCAAATTTTTTAATTATGTTCAAAGCAAAAAACAATTATACATATCTAGACCATTATCTCATACAAAATATTACCATCTCTTATTATAATGACAACATGATAAAAGTGTACAAAAAAATTCTCTAATAAAAATATTATCAACTGCGGAAAAAAAGAAGAAAAAAAAAAAGAAATCTTATCCTTAGGAAAAAAAATGAAAAGGAAAAAAATACGGGAAAACTTTCCACAATTATACTGAATATGAAAGTAAAATACCACAAAACAAAAAAGAAAAAAAAATTAAACAAAACAAAAGAAAAAAATAAAAAACAAGCAAAAATCTCTACACTTGCGTATAAAATTTACTAAAAATATCAAGAATCTATAATCAATAATCGTTATAATCATAATTCCAAAAAGTAAATTCTCTAAGACAAAAGAAAAAAAAAAATTAGGTACAAATATATTCGTTCAAAATTAACTATTACGAGGAATTTATTTTCGCAATATTAACAAAAAAAAATTATTCTCTAAGCAAAAAACTGCCATTAGTGGTAACCGTTATTCTATAAAATGGGTCATTAAATTAATAACTGGAATATATCCTTGGTATAGTTCACATAATATATTGAGCATTAGAGTAATAAAAAAAAAAAAAAAAAAAAAAAAAAAAAAATACAGAAAGTTAATTAGCGCTAGCAATTTAAAGCGTTTCAACATAGAAAGGAAAATATAAAAGAACTTTCTAAACATTTCATATGTTCGTTTCAAAATACAATTTTACTAAAATTTTTTTATCAAAAACACATAATGAAAAAATGTAAAACGTCAAAAAACAATCTATCGTTCAATCGTAGAATTCTTAATACGTACGAACGACGAAAAAAGAATTAAAAGTCCGAAAACAGAAAAAAAAAAAAATACGTAAATAAATTAAAGTAGGAATGTAAAAAAATCGACAAAGACCAATTTACCTATCGAAACATTCCATTTAAAAACCAAAATTCCATTTAATTATTCTATAAAATTTCCATTATTATATTTTAAAAACCTTGATAATCGTTTCATCGTATTCTACATAACGTTTTCAATTACTTCCATTCGCGTATAGAATTTTTTCTTTCAATTTAAAAAAAAAAAAAAAAAAAGAGAAGGGACTAATGTCGTTAAATTAAAAAAAAAAGTGTACAACATGTTAATAAAGATAACAGTAACAACAATATAATTTAATAATACTAAAATTTAATAATACTAATAACAATAAAATAGCCTAATTACAGGAAAACTTGGTTAAAAATGCTACATTTTAAACGTAAGCAGTTTCTTCGCGTGAAAATAACCGCACGTAAAAGCGAAAAAAATTATATTATGGTTTAAAATCGGCTACTTAAACGGACTTTAAATTTCGTACAAAACGACGCGAAAAAATGTAACATTTTTACTCAAATGATGAAAAAAAAAAGAAAGAAGGAATAGAGAAAAAAAATTCAATAACATTGCAACAAAAGAAAAAAAAATCAATAAATAAATTAAATAAATAAATAAAAAAATAAGTCTGTTTCTAATTTACGTAGCTAATTAATCGAGACAAACATTTTACAAAATAGAAAATTGCATTCTCATTTTTATTTCATATAAATATAGCTATTTTTTTTCAAAATGAATAAATAATTAAATAAATATTAAATTTTTAAATTTTTGCTTTTTTTTTTAAATTTTATTTAATAAATTATTCCTAGACGATTTTGTAGATGCTGGATCGTCTCATGTAAAACGTAGTATTAATTTAAAGAGGAACTGCTGGCTTTTTCGAAATCTATCTGCGCGTAAGTCAGTTTCGATTTTTCTGATAACTTGATATTGGGTGACGATTCCGAGTCGTCTTTATTGGAACTGTCATCTTGTTCCACAGGTGGAAGATCTAACGTAGCGTATGTGACTTTCTCTCTAAAAGATTAAAAATATAAAATTAAATCAGATGAGTAATTCGTTCGATGGAAAATTAAATGATTTATAACTTATAAACTATATTTTTCAAAATATCTACTTTCTTTCTTATTTTGAACATTTTAAATCATGCATAACAAAATTTGACGTGTAAATCATTTTACCATAGAGACTTTGTCGGAAAAAATTCGTTAAAATTGATGCAGACCTGGTTCAACTCATTCCCACCAGGTGTTAAAAAATTCGAATATTTTTAGAGTAAAAAATGCAACAGCCCATGTTAATTTTTCTTTAGTTAATTTTAAACACAATCTTCGCGAGAGATATTTACGTAAAATTTTTTCACAATATTCATTCAAAAAACCAGTTTAGTAAGCTCGACATAATTATGGAAAATTTTTCAAAGAGAAAATCTCGAATGCTTGTTCATAACCAGTTGAAAATCCATCGGTAAATATGAAATTATAAAATTGTACAATATTCTATTTGATCTTTCAACTCACCTCATTCTAATGGCGGAAACATCGTTGGCAGAAGCTTTAGGAACATCGACTAGGTTTAGTTTAGCTTCGCACGAGGACGACGTGGCCACCACATCTACGTCCATCTTATGACTACTTTCGCTACTGTTGCTCGGCTTATTACTACGGCCATCGGAAGCGATAATTTCAGATCTATCGTTCAGCACCTCTTCGCGACAACATTCGTTTCGCGAACTAAAATCCGAAAACGAAGGGCATCGATGCTTTATACTGGATATGGCCGTAGGTACGGAGGTACTTCGATGTAAATTCTTGCATTGTTGTTGATGTTGCTGCTGTTGAGGATGAGGAGGAGGCGAGGACCGATGATGATTACAATTCCTAATCGTTGATGTATCTTGTTGCCTCATAGATACGCTACCGATACTGCTGTTGAGTGCGCTAGACGTTAATCTGGCATTCGAAATCGAATGATGATTCAAACACGCCGGTTCGGAATTTTTTCGTTGAAATACTCCGACGCCGGGCGTCATTATCGTGTATTCGGAATGCTCGTCGTCTTCGGTAGCCGAACACCTCCTGTCCCAGTTGACTATTTCGTCGACTCGTTCGCACGAACGTATCTCGAAGTCGCTAGTCAGCTTGAAACTTTCGCCGGACGCGCTAATTGCGCACTTGGAATTAGGATCGTAATCTAAAGAAGGTGTCCGATCTGGACTGAGTGGGAAAATGATGCCGCTGTTCGATCCTCCGGCCGGCGATTCTTTATCTTTTTTAGACGCTGCGGATGATTTTTTACTTTTACGTCCCAGAGACGCGAATGTATTCGGAATGGAGAGACCTAACGGTAGGAAATTAGGTTTGGTTGATGTGGACGTTTCGTCGACGCTCTGTTTACGTCGAAAAAATCCCGAACTGTTGCTTCGTTTGCATTTATTCTGTTGGATGGCGATCGGTTTGGAGGATTGGCGAGGATCGACCACAACCATTTGGTTCTCTTTGCCGCCGGAACAGCACGCGACCGCATGATGATTCTTCGTGTCTGCCATCTTGTTGGAGTAGTGATGATAATGATGATAGTGGGGCGGAGGCGGTGTACAGGTCAGCGTCGAATTGCTATCGGCTAGATTTTTACGTACGCCTTTGAACGACATATCGATATAGCCGTCCGGCGCTTTCTCCGGTATTCGAGATACTATCGATTTCGTTGGCTGGCTTCGACTTTTGAACGTCATATCGACGTAGCCGTCCGGAGTGCCAGCGACGCTGGCGCTGGTCGGCGTCGATAACATGGTATTTCTATCGTTGTTGTTGCTTATGTAATTATTGTTACCGCCGATGTTGTTGTTGTTGTTGTTGTTGTTGTTATTATTATTCGACGAATTCTTGAACTGTTTACCTTCGGTATCGATGAGCGGCTGTTTGATATGAGGCAGCGTAGTACAAGTGGCCGGAGCCGAACGACACATGCTCGGATCCAGAACGGTAAAACTTTCCTTGCGAGCGTGCAAATCGGTAGCTGTAGCGATGACCGGTGTAACTTTAGGAGTAACGACTATGCTGCCAGTGTCGGGGACGTCGCAGACGCCCGGCTTCATATCCATGTACGAGCTTTCGTCGTCCGACAAGCGCAGCTTCGACGACGAATTGCTACCGTGCGACGATTCGGTCTCAATGACTTTTTCCAACGCGCCCGAACCGCTAGCCGAAGGCGATCCTTTTACGTAGACTTGTTTGCTCGAGTATCCGACATTTATCGGCGCCGATCTGCCGATCAGATGCTTGCTCAGTCTTGGAGGTGAAACGTTGGCCGCGTCTGGTGACGAGTACATCAGACGCGAGTCGCAAAACGACGATTCTAGTTTGGGCGACGATTTCGGCGACATGTCCATGTAGCCGTCGTTCGACGACGAGCAGTACGCCGCCGCGTTATGAGGTACCGTTAGTTTTTCGTTGCTCGTATGTACCAAACCGCTGCTACCGATGGTCAGACCATTACCGGCTGCGTTGCCGTTGGTGATGGCGCCTATGTTGCCTTGATGTTTGATACGCGACCGCAGATGCCGATGGCGTAGTTTGTTTACGCTGAAATCGATTTCCATCAGATCGTCGCACGGTTCGATGCTCGACGTGCTGGTCGAAGCCGGCGTTCGTCTCGGAGTAGGCGGCATGTTGTGGCCGACGCATCGACTGCCCACCGAAAATGCTCGTACGCGTAAACCGTCCGCCGAGTCGCATCTGCAAACAGAAATAAAGTCGAAAATTAGTTATTGTCGTAGTTACGAATGAGAAAAATTATCGTAGTCGATTGGTAAACCGATTTCAATGTCAAGTAATGCTGTTATCCCACCCTCTGGATATCTAATAGTCATTTTGGAAGGCCAATAATCGATTGGAGTGAAACAAATAACCGGATATACGAATGAAAACCGGATAATAACCGGTTATAATTAAATTATTCCTAAGATTGGTCGCTTTTTGTCACCAACCAATCAGGTGAAAGAAAAAAAAAAGATTCACATGAAGAACAAAAAATTAAAAGATCAAATCGGTTGTGTCAACTGGGTAAAATCGTATACAATAAAAGCTTTCGATTCTCGAGCAAACCGGATAGACAACCCGGATATTCGCTTATCATCCGAATGGCAAATCAGATTCGCATAACCGGTTGTTTGTTTAACTCAGGAGAGGGGCGGGGGGAGGGGATAAATCGCTCAGACTGAATCATTTCTTTGCCATTGTGCATACTATCAACATCGATCAAATTGTACAGACGTGCACAACATCTTGGATTTCGATTATTGATTTTTTTTTTCTTCAAAATATCTTTTTTTTAGAGTCAACCCCTCTATCTGGCAAAAATCGAATATAGATCGATTTTGACAAAAATTAATCCAATACTGATATTGGTAAAAATTAATAAAATATCGAATTTGACAAAAGTTGATTCAATATTAATAATGGTAAAAATTGATTCAATAATGCAATATTGATATTGGAAAAAATCGAATATATATCGATTTTGACAAAAAATAATGCAAAATTGATGTTGGCAAAAATCGAATATATATATCGATTTTGACAAAAAATGATTCAATATTGGTATCGGTAAAAACTGATTAAAATATCAAATTTGGCAAAAGTTGATTCAATATTAAAAATGGTAAAAATTGATTCCATAATGCAATATTGATATTGAAAAAAATCGGATATATATCGATTTCGACAAAAAATAATGCAATATTGATATTGGCAAAAATCGGATACATATCAATTTCGACAAAAAAATAATGCAAAATTGATGTTGGCAAAAATCGAATATATATATATCGTTTTTGACAAAAATTGATGCAATATTAAATTTGATAAAATTCGATTAAATATCGATTTTGACAAAAATTGATCGAATATCGACGCGTGAAATAATCGATATAACATCGATTTTCATGATAAGCAAATCACTATCACTGATTATCAATGGATTATTTTTTCGTAAAATCGAAATTGATTGTCGAATTTTCTATTAGGGTTGTAATCGTAGTTCTGGAATAATCGACTGAAGCAGAGCTCACATTAACTGGCCAACTCCAACTACTGAAATCAATTTGGGCAAAACGTTAGTCGATTTTTCAAGAGGTCGAATCAAAATGAAGCATTTTCACGGAAATCGAATTTCTACCGATTTTGTTAGTCGACTGATCTTTCAAAAAATCGAAGCTTTTCGAAACAAGACAGCACCGAGTTCTTCTGTCAAAAAATCGAAATCCTCAGAAAATCGATTTCACTTTACTAGAAGTCACACTAATGACATCACTCAGTTAATTCTAAACAGAATAAACTTGATAAATTATAAGATCTTAATAAAATGGATCTGGCAAACTCCAACTACTGAATCAATTTGGGCTAAACGTTGGTCGATTTTTCAAGAGGTCGAATCAAAATGACGCATTTTCACGGAAATCGAATTTCTACCGATTTTGTTAGTCGACTGATCTTTTGGAAAATCGAAAGTTTTCGGAACATGACAACATTGAGTTCCTCTGTCAAAAAATGGGCCTCAGAAAATCGATTTCACTTTACTAGAAATCACACTAACGACATCACTCAGTTAATTTTATACAGAATAAACTTGACAAATTATAAGATCTTAATTAAATGGATAAATTCAGGTCTCTTAATCCTCCCACCATCCCTACCAAAAAAAAAAAAAAAAAAATGGAAAAATGATGACACTCGCCCCCTGGCCACAACCCCCCCCCCCTGGAAAAATGATGACACTCGTCAGCTGGCCACAACCCCCCCCCCCCTCAAATATCCAAACTAACGCGAAATTCGTCAAAGTAAAATACGAATCGGTAACATACCTTACGAATTTATTATGATTTACGTCCGGTTTCGATCCGGTAGAGTAGGCTCTGGTTTGTCTGACGTTGAATATGATATCATCATCGGAAGGTGTAAAATACGAGGCGACTTTATCGAGATGGAATTCAGAAAATCTAGCATCCGTAGACGGTGTTCCAGATGTAATGGAACAACTGCTAAGTCCAGGCGATAAATCACCTATAAAATTCATTGAAAAAAAAAAACACAATTGTTCTTAGATTTCGAATCCAATGTGATTATTTTTGCTCGCTGGAATCATTATTCAATCGGAAATGCTATAGATACCTTGTTTTCGACTGCTCTGATCCATGCTTAAATATCCGGTATCGACTGATAACGGAGCCATCGGCACATAGCCTTCGGTCAAGTCTTCGTGAATACTGCTCTCTCGACTATGATTTACAGAATCATAGGATCTGTTCAACGGCTGCCGTGTACGATTCTCGGCCACCGATTCGGGACTCATAGGAAGATAGCCGGCTGCATCTAACGGCGATGAACTGCAAGGACTACACGAGCTCTGCGTTGAAGAAGAAAATGTACAAAAATTAAATAATCGCCTGAGCATACCAAAACCAAAATCGACCCGGTATGTGCTTACTTGTGAATTAGAACTAGAGTGATGACAAATGGATTTCATATTTCTACAAGTGTTATTTATATGAGGAATGTTTTCAGCCAAGAAATTCTTATTTTGATTGCCTAACGAATAAAAAAGAAAAATATGCATCATCTTTCTGCATGTTATCATTTGAATTAAATATAATTCAAATAAGTACGTAGATACATACCACCCCACTGTATATAATCTTCGGGATTTTCTTCTAGGATAATTTTTCTAATACTTTCCATTTCGGACCAATTCTCACTATCGCCATCGACAGATAAAGATGATCCGGCAGAATCAGTGGAATATGTGGCTGACATAGGACTACAAAAAATAAAAAATAACCGAATGTAATTTAAATACATATATACTTTTTATAATTAAAAAAAAAAAAAAAAAATGCATTAATATCGATTACTTACCTAGTCGGATGAGAACATCCGGAAGGCGAGAGAACACCTCTGGTATACATCGAATGAGGTCTACCGCTGACTGGTGTCAGATGAGGCATCGTATTCCCACTTCTAGCGTGTGATAAAGAGTCTAGAGTCATTCGTGGTCTCGTTGGTAAACTATCGCAGCGTTCTCGACCCGTATCTAAAGAATAAAATTGAAATTAATGTACCATTCGAGTAAAATTGTCGAAATTAAATCTAATTTATAATCGAAAAAAAAGAAATCAGTGATATTAATAATAATAATGGTGGTTCTATAAGCGCGAGTGTTCTCTTTATATTGAAATAAATAAAGTACAAAATAAATTTCGGCACATTCGTAACCTATTCAAAGAGATATAATTTTGTTAGAACACAAAATAATATGTACAAAGAACCGACAAAAAAAAAAAAAATACAATCAAGTTGGAAGTAAACGAAAAGAAAGCACAAGCAAAGCGATCATGCATACTAAATTCAGATCGACTAATAAAACTGAAAAATTTTCTCTATTTACGATAATAAAAAGCTCAAAATTCTGTTACACGTAATTTTAGAAAGTTGGAGAAGAAGGAATAAGGAAGCTAAATCTTCCACATGCTAATTCACGTGAAATGTGTTTCTCCATAAATATGTACTTTTGAAAACCTTCAACAATTAAGACTTCATCTTTGAATTTTTTTTTTCTTTTTTAATAAACAGACAAAATAATTCTCATCCTACGTGAAAAATTTCGCGGCCAAATCTCTGAAATACACCCCCCTCCCCCCCTCCCTACATAAGTTCAAATCTGACTTCAGCGAGTAATTTAATTTAATGCATGCAACGTGCAAGCTATAGCAAGGCCAATTATGAGAAAAAAAAAAATTCACAAAAAAACATCATCTACACTTTCCAAGGATATAGGAAAGGGAAAAGGAAATATGCATAAAAATTGACGAATGATATGGAATTTCGCCTTCACTCACATTGCGAAGTTCAATTTAATGTGAAAAAATGTTCAATGGTATATACATAATAATCACCTTCGTAATTAATTTCCAAGAACAATTTTATCAGTAATAATGTCAAATAGCCATATCGTAATTTTTTAAATGAATTTTTCAAAAACAAAATTAATTCCTTTTTTGAGAATATTTTCCTCATAAAATGAACCTTTATCCTGTCACAGACGTTAAAGAGTTACAAAATGAACGTATGTAGTAGTATAGGCTGAGGTGAGTTCGATGGTATCACTCGAACCCCCCCCCCCATTTCCGCCATAGGTAGCGCTGTGCAGGCATTTAAAAATATAACGAATGAGCAATTTCAAAATTTCGATCCAATCATCAATTTAAGTAGCGGGCCTTAAAGATAAAAATGTTGACATTTTGCCTATCTTCGTTATTGAAGGGGTAGCATTCATTTGAATTTTATAAGCCTTTTCAATTAATCAAGATAGGCAAATTTTGTATATAACAAAAAATGCAGTAAAAATTGCCTACTTCAAGGTCTACAATTCAAATTACGATTTGAGCAAAATTTTTAAGTTCTCAAAATTTTATATGGGGGTAAGGGGGCAATGTAAAATTTTGAAAACCAACGTTTGTTCAAATCGTAGGCCTTGTAGTAGGTAATTCTCACAGCATTTTTTGTTATATACAAAATTCGCCTATCTTGATTTTTTGAAGGGGCTTACAAAATTCAAACGAATGTTGCCCCTTGAATAACGGCGATAGGCAAAATGTGAACATGATGAAATTTTTATCTATAAGGTCTGCCACTTGAATAGAAATTTTAAAATTGCCAATTTACTATATTTTTAGATATCTGCACAGAGCTACCTGTGGAGAAAGAGGAGGGGAGGGGGGCTTCGAATAGTCCCGTACTACACATATGTGCTAATACCATGTATCGACTCTATAACGTCAATGGCACGAGTACAAACCCATCACCTAACAAGGAAGGCATCGTTATCAGCAACACCTATTACCTAAGTAAGCATGGTGAACGTATCATCAACCACACTCGCGTTTATAGAACCTCCCCTTTAAACGTTAGAAAAAAATAAAATAAAATACAAAAAACAAAGACACCATCACCGTTACAGAAAAAAGAAAAAAAAAACTATACATCACAATAGAAAAAAAAACCCAATCGAGTGATCGAGAAAGAGAAAAAAAAACGTACAAGATGAATTTGTTCTGGCAGCAGATGACAACAATGCAGTCGGACCAGTGGTAACCGGTCTTGTTCCAGTACTAGCCCTTCTGATAGGAGGATAAGGCGAGAATGGGACAGACGTAACGTTATGATGATGATGATGAATTCCGTCTGCCATCGACGAAACTATATATTTAAAAAAAAAAAAAAGAAGAAAAAAAAACAAAATAAATCACTCGAAAGCGCAATAGGCAATTTCTTTTTCGTAATTTTTTTTTTTTTTCAATTTTAATCTAAAATACTACAAGTAGGTATATAAATTATGAACATGCGAAATTAAAATATTTTGCAATACGCGAAATCCAATTAGAGCATACTTTTAAAAGCTATAGCTACCTATGACAGGTAAATGAAGGCATGTGTATGGTGAGGGGCGGGGGCGGGAGCGAGGGAGGGAGTATAGGTAGTGGTAGTTATTCAAAAAGTCGTAAAAATTTATCGGATCTGCACAGTATAGTCTCTCAAAATACCATACCTACGACGACGTAATACACATAGTACGAAATTCGCTCAGCTCCTATCGGCGAAAAAATTTCATCGTTCGCGGTTCGTTAACCATTTATATACGTAGATGGTACAGTGGTGAAATAAAAAGAGAGAGTGAAAGTGTAAGGGAGGAAAAAAAATAGCAGAAACGGGCCATTTAATACGTGTAAACGATAAAATAGGCTACGTAGTACAATTGGTAACTTTGGTGCTTGCGTACCAACTGCCAAGCCCAACGTAGCTAAATTTTTTTTCTCAATTTTAGTACATTGTAGCAGTAGTAGGTAGCTAGGTACATCTATATACATAGATGATAGGTATACAAAATATCCTCTATCAATGTACTCGTACTTTCGATAAAAGGTCGACACACACACACACACACACACACACACACACACAAAGGTGCTAAAAATACCATCACACTGTGCGCTCATTCATTCAAACAAATCAATTCTCACATCGGTTTAGGTTCCCTACCTATATCTACACCTCGTTTATATTGGCAGCGAATTTAGCGACAAAGAGCACAACGAGACGAGACAATTTTTTTTTTTTTTTAATTTTTATAAAGTTTAACAAAGTATAATTATTTTTTTTTCTTTATTCGCATAATACTCGTATATTTTAAAACAACACATACGAATTCTAAATTCCGCACCGCAAAATACACTGCACCTTTGTACTTAGTTTAACACTCGGACGAGGCGTGAATTTTTCTACAAATATCTTCACTCGTTGCACAGAATAAATAAGCCGAGCTATGCCATAAATTAGGTAATTAACCGCTCGACGCGACACGAAGAAGCCCCGAGTACTGTACTTCGAACTTTACCAACAAATATGCGTTATAAAGACGAGCAATGTCGCCGACGAGACGTCGGAGGGCATCCCTTAAATTATTTCAACGACACGTCGACGTTAATTAAAATTTTCACAGTCCAAGTGTAAAAAAATTTTCCACCTACGAAAGGTATAATGTAAATGTATACCTGTGATCAGGAGGGAGGAAGGTGATTTTTGACCGAATATTTAACTACATTATTATTGAAGAAGTTGATGTATTTTTCCTTTTTTTTTTTTTTTTTTTTTTCAAAAATCAAAATGTATTCTTTGCGACAAGGGGGAAAAGGGAAGAGATTTTCTTAGTAAAATTGAATTCAGAGAAATAGAATTTTTTTTTGAAATGAATCAGCTGATATCATTGATAGTGGAACACCAGAACGTTTCAATTTTAGTTTTTTTTTTCTCGCAATATTGCGCTGGGAGAAGTGTGAAATGATGTCAAATGAATGTGGTAAAAATTTGAGGACTATAACTTGACCCTTACTCACACTCCCCTTTTTGCATTACAATTTTAAAATTTGTATAAAAAATCAGAAAAAAATATTTTTTTGGTATTTTACGTGGCAGAGTAGATCACACGAGGCCAAAAAAATATTTCGCGATTTTTATTGCTTTCAAAAATGTTTAAATTATGTTTAAAAGTAAAAAATTAATTGATTATGTTATGTCGTCAGAAGTCACGAGATTTCGTATTTTTACTTCATTATCTTGAAAAAATTCAAAATGAATGATTTTTTTCCATATTTAAACAGGATTTTAAAACCCTTGAAAAACAAAACGAATCGTAAACAAATTTTTTTTTTGGCCTCAGGTACTCTGCTATATGACACCCCGTCATCAATACTAAAAAAAATTTTTTTTGATTATTTACGTTAATTTTGAAATTTTAAACCAAACGGGGGTAGAGAGTAAAAGTAAAATTAGGGACCCCAAATTTTCACCACGTTCATTTGACGTCATTTCACAACTTTTTTCACTACCCCCTTTCAATTTGTGGAAAAAAAAAACAAACTAAAATTGAAATGCCCCATTTGACACAAATCAAAAAAGAGAAATACAAAGTAATCATTCGGTGGACTAGAATGCTGTATTGCTTTCAATATCAAGCATCGATATCAGATCTTTCATCATCCAAATCTTACCACTCATACGACAAATTTTATACTACGTAAAATTTCATAAAAACTACAGCACAAAAGTAGCAATATTTCAGAACCGCCAGTTTAGTCCCCCTTCCCCCTCTCCCCCGAATACATTTTTCTCAACAGAGTTAGAAAATTCGATACATCTTTTTCCAGCAGCGTAACTAAGTTATGAGGGGCTTGGACTCCTTCCTGATGAGATCAAAAAAATTGAAAAATTGTTGCCAAATTGAAAACTTTTATACTTCTTCTTAAAATTATAAAGAATAATAATTTTTTTCGTGATTAAAGAAATTACATTTTCTGAAAACTTGATTCGATGGCTTCTTTAATGAATTTTTTACGAGCTTGAAAATGCAAAAAATTCAATTAAATTACGAACCGCTGATTCTAGAAAAAAAAATCTACAGATACATAATCGATTGGAAATTTTATTCTCTACAATTTTACTGCTATGTAAATTTTTTCTTGGACACGATTTTTTCGAGTAAATTCGAAAAATATGATTTTTGACATTCAGATAAATAGTTTTTTTTAAAAATGGTCCTACTTTGGGAGCACACCTAGCAGTGCTTTTAATCAAGTCAAAAGGCTAAAATTCTGCACAGAAGGATTGCAGCTTAAATTAGCTATATCGATGAATTTCATTGATTTTTTAGATCTACTCTGATGCACATATTTGGGAAAATAATTTCATAATCAACTGTACTCATGACCAGGATGCTGTGTGCATGAAAGTTTTACAAGCTCCAACCGATGAATTTTATTCCAGTCTTTCTACATCAAAATTGATGTTTTATTTTTACTATTGATAACGCTAAATAAGAAGGAAAATAATCCGTATTCCATGCGTTGTCTTCAATTTTAAAGATCTAATCAGAGGGGGCCCCTACAACACCTTCTCTGTTCCTTGAACCGAAATTTCTTTCCCAAATCTTGATTTGGATCAAAGTTCGGCTCTCGAAAAATGAAATTACCATGTTGGAAATTTTTTTTGCAAAGAGGGAATAACAGATTATTTCTACTCTCACTTTCAGCAAACTGTTCAAATAGCTGACAACTTCGCAGGTATGTTCCAAAAAGGTCTCAAAACAGACGAGCACAACAGAACGGAATTTTCTACAGTGTTTAAATCTTTCCCTCAGAGAGATTCAAATTTTCCATTCAAAACACCCCCCCTCCCTCAATCCGCCATTTAAAACAAACTACGAACTTGAATACACGTGGAAAGAAAATTCGACACAAAAATCATCGCAGCTTCACTCTCATTCACAACTGTAATCATCCTACGTAGTACAAATATACGACTCGTATTACATCATTACTATGGTAGGTATTAGGTACACCATATCTCTGGTACGTAACGTTAAACTGTTATTAATTGAGAGAAAAAAAAATCCGATAAATTTTAATCGTCGACAGACTAGTTTTAACACAAATAAAGCATTACAGGCATGTAATCTCATCTACGTCAAAGCTTTTTCGTTATTAAAATCAGCACAGTACACGAATCGATCTACCAATCGTATAGCTAAAAGCTACCTATACAGATAGTAGGTATTTCGAATAGTGGAGGCTATAATTTTACAAAAAAGTATACACGTAAGAGAAACACAGGCGTAAAAAATTTTTTTCAAAAAAAAAAAAAAAGAAAAAAGTAAATTAAATAAGGTATAATATATAAGATGTAGTATAAGAAAAAGGCACGAGCGGTGAGAGAAACAAAAAAAAACAACAGTACGAATAGTCTATGTATAGCGATTGCTAGAGAGAAATTAAAAAAAAATGTAAAAAAAAAATTCTGAGACTTTGAGAGACAATATCATTTTTTTTTTTTTTACCTGACACAGAATGACGACGTCTTTTTAAAGAACGTATACTGTGAAATAACGAATGAGTACTGATACCATTTAGAGGGAAGCTACACGCCATCGTTAACACTGCAAAAAAATACTAGACGTCAATTTTACTTCTTTTTTAAAAACTTTTTCAAATTTTTGAAAGTTTTTTTTTTTTTTTTGTTGCAATTAAATGGGTCGGATATCCGAACCTGTGTATAATTATTTGTTGATTTTTTTTTTTTTTTTTTTT
>FIZR01011681.1:0-16378 GCA_900060175.1 Ferrisia virgata
GACCGTAGCCATGAAATTGATGCCTTGGAGTACTGATCTTTTTGTTCGGATAAATTCAGTACCGCTATAGTCTCGGGTTTCAGATATTTTGACCTAAAAATACTCATGCAAACCGAGGGTAATGTAATATTGCCTATGTTGCCTATTGGTAAACACGCCACTGGCAGTGTCGTAGACAAATCTACATAATATTGTGTTTTCTTGTGTAAAGAGTGAGTGAAAAGTTGCCTGTATCTCCTTTCAAAGCGACTAAGTAAACCAAGAGTGACGCAAGATGTTTTTATTCCGAATTTGAATGCAATGCAAACTTATAACACATTAGTGATTTTCAATCTTGAAACTTGGTACAAATTATACATAAGTGATTAAAAACATTGATGTAATTAATAAAAAGTATAGTTTTGCTTTCTTAACAGATTAGTGGACTTTTACGAGGTTTTCACTTAGAAAAAATACAAGAGTGGTGGTTTTTGCGATTTTTTTAGGTGTTATTTCACCTTTTTTCTTCGTTGCAACATAATGAATACTTCTATGTGCGTAAACATCTGGAAATTTTTGAAATTTTCTTATTTATGTGAAAATATCATGATCTTCGTTATTTCTCGACGCGATAATTTTACCCAAATAACCTTGATTGAAACAGAAAAATGTGACGAACATGAATAGCGTTTTTGAATTAAAATATGCGATTTTAGGTTATGAGTTAGATGTTATTACTTAGGATCGGGATGTCGTCTTCGTTTTCTAGAATGATTATGTAAATAGGTGCGTATAAATATTATCCGTAAATTCACTGAAATTAATACTGTAAAGATATTCGGTATTCTAATTCAATGGTGTCGAATACACTTACTCATAGCGCAATTATATTTCACACAAGAGAAATATGAATGGATACTGGCTACAGAAGAAATGATAATACATTTTTCATTTTGTTGAATGAATTTAATATTTTTATATGACGTTGAAAATACTCAAATTCTTGTGTAAACCTTACCAAAAAATTCATCTTTTATTGTTTCAACCGGGCAAACATTGTACAATTCATTGATAGCATTTGCATATTTCCGAGCGTATTTGTTCCCAATTTCTTCCAAACCTTGTTTGCCTTTTTACGATTTTATTGTCACGAATGAAATTAAAATAAGTAAATAACGATTACATACCGTTTTCATTTGAGTAGTTTAATTGAGTATTTCTCCTTACTTTCTGCTCCCTTGTTCTCACATTCTACAAAATTGATGAAGTCTGGTCTGAGTAAAATTATTGAATCGGATGTTTTCGTTTGTGAATTTCCTACTCACCGGTAATGTATTGTGCGACGGACATCTCGTTATTTATAGATTGCAGATCGATCTCATTATTGTTAGTATTTGATTTGAAATTTTGCTCTAAAATCTCCAACAGTTGGTTAAATTTTTGGAAAAGCTTCGCAGCACAACTTCTCATGCATGTGAGAGTTTCTATTGATCGCGAAAAAATACTAATAAAATTAAATTTTTTTTTTTTGGTTTTGTGAGACTTGCTTTTTTGAAGGAAATTTAGCCCATTGAATGCATTGCTTTGGCGTAGTCAGAAGCGACTCAAAGGAGGGGGTTTCACTTTTTCTATATATTATTTTTTGGGGGTTTGATCTCATGAAAATGGCGTAAATGTTAGGTCCGGGCGAAGAGAGGGCGAAATTTTGAAAAAATTGGCTTATTTAACGATCAAAAAGTGGATTTTTAAGAGTTTTAAATGGTGAATTAACATGAATAAATTTTCAAGTTTCTCTACCTCAAAGGGGAGGAGGGTGTTCAGACTCCCCCTCCCATGAGTAAGCTTCTCTCACATTGTTGCCTATCATTCTAGTTAAGGATGAAATTAAGAAAAAGGATGTGTACAATATCTGTTCCATGTTCCGAGAAGACCATCTCGCCCATTTTTGAATTTAATATTTTTATACCCCTCTCCCCCCGCTTCGAAACTAAAAATCATTTACTCGGCTCGATACCAACCAAAATCAGTGAAATGATTTGATATGAAAATGCATGGTGAGGGGGGGGGGATAGAGTGCTGAGGAACTAAAATTGTAAAAATTATTCATTTTTGAGATAATCGATACAGAATAAAATGTTGTATAACGTATTCAAATATCAGTCTGCTATGTCCGTTAGGAGGCGAGATATGGAGGCGGAGTCCTCCCTTTGGCCTCAAAAAAAAACCATTACCTGCATATCTCATCTCCAAATTGAGTTTGGGGGGTGAAATTAGGTATGTATGCATAAGTGGAGGTAGGTAGGGCTCAAGTCGCCTCCAATTTTGAGTTACATCCCTTCGCCCCATTGTTGTCACAAAAATCTGTAAAGTAACACTTAGCAGAAGTGAAATTTAAGAAATGGAATTTTTACTTCACAGGTGATGCCCTTGAATACTCAAATACTAATTTTTTAACTTTATCGTTCCTGATATTTAGCAAAATTTTTGGTCTCGCAATGCTTCCTGATTTTCCTGCTGCAAATTTCCTCTTCGTATATGAACCGAAGGGTTGAAGTCAAGAAAACCAACAAAAAAACTCAAATCGCCTTTTTTTTTTCTTTTTTGTAATAAGACGAAAGTACTCAAGCCCTCTTCTCCTAGTTTTGGTGTCACCTCAGTCTATATATGTACTGCATATTTAGTAGGGGTTCTAAATGATTTATTTGATGGTTTCGTATTTTCAGCCTCATTGCTTCCCTCACACTTTGGAATAAGTAGTTTGTAGAGAGTTCTTTTTTACTTTTATAAATTATTCCACATCTATCCTCTCCCTCCTTCATATTGGACCTGCTGGTTGAAATTCAGATTGCACGAAACAATTCACGTATCTCTAATATTTTTCAAAAATCAGCCTCAAAAGACAACTCATTGCGATGATTTTTTGCATGCTTGAAATTTGTTTTTTAATTCGATACTACCTGAAGTCGTTTCAATTCAATTATCAGACTTGAATGGAATGAGGATTGATATGGTATGATTGGAGATCAATTTTGATTGAAATTCAGGCTTACCAGTTACCTACAAAAGATTTGCAAGGCAAGCGTAGTCAATAAAGAGTGAAGAGCAAAAGATGATCCTCAACTGAGCACTGTATGTCCAAGAAACAACTCCTCACAATGATTAAAAGTGAAGAAGTGTATGGTTGCTAACCGTTTGATCTTGAAAATAAATTTGTATTATTTGAGCTTCCCCCTCCCCCACGTTCTGCTCAAATGGCCAGGAAATACATTGTTACGAGCTATATCCTTTGAAAATTTTGACTTTACAGTTTCAGTTACCCTCCACTTCGCATAAAATAGTGCTATAAATCATTGACAGCTGTGAGATCATCATTATCCCTAGAATTTCGCTCTACTCCAACTCACTGACTTAGAAAAAAATAAGCTACATAATAGTGAGATAAATATTTTCAATGTTTGTAATGTCTTACCTTGATGTTTCAAATCTCACGTGATTCACTTACTTTGTTGTTCTACTTCATCTGCAAATGGAGAATAATCAAGAGTTCAATTTATTATTTTGTGTAGAGTCAAAAAAAAGTTGTAGGAACTTTCGATCTTACTTAGATTTTTAAATTCGACTAATTCGTTTCCTTCGCATAAACCTACGAGATTGTAATCACTAACGTAAGTCGATTGATATTGTAGTATGTATGATGAAAGTTTATCCTTTTGGAATAAATTTGTTGATATGAAATTTTTGCGTGATAGAAATTACAAACCTTTTACGACATTGCTGATTTCGGAGATCTGAAAATTATTTGCTTGAACTTTTCCGTTCTTGGGTACGTGATTTTTATACCTTTGAAATAATTCTTCGGCTTCGTTACCCAAGCATTCCTTTATTTGGTTTATGGCGTCTTTTAAATCTTATGTATTAAAATAGTGTGCAAAGAATGAACATTGAACATTGAAATATTGTCATGGTTATATTATATAGCTATCTCAATATTTGCAACTTTTTTGGTAATAATTTACCTGGAAAAGTATACTCGAGTTCAGTAATAATACGAGAGATATTTTTTGCACAGATTTCTGAATAAAGTTGAATTTTATTATTTTTCAATTTATGGCCGAAAAATAGCATTAGATGATGAAACTTACTGAATATATGGTCTTCTGTTTCCTCGATTTCATTTTTCGACCATGATAGACTTTTGGCCAAGCATTCACCTACCCCTGTACAAATACTCGAATTACTACTTAATTAGAAAAATTTTCACGTTAATGAAAAAATTTTAAAAATATTCACGTACTTAGTCGACCATCATCTTCAGCTATTTGAAAAAAAAATTAAGTCCAAAAATTATCTATATCATTATTATTTTATAGCAATGTGTAAGTTCACTTACGAAGATTATCCGCACGACGAAAAGGAAATTGATAAAAACCTGGAGTTCATCAAAGAATTTTTTTTTTAAATCAATTTGCACGCTTTTATATCACATAAAAAGCTATAAATAAAACCTTACCAATGAGCAAAATGATTGTTAAATGAGTTAGTTCCATTTTACTTTGATACGACGACGACGATATTTTGAAATGAAAAACACTACTCGTAGCTCCGACGTTTTTTTTGGGGGAATAAACTGAAACTGAGCGTACTTGATCAGTATGATCCAATGTGTGAAGTATGTGTAATGATTGCATATGTTAGACAAAGCAATAAAAAATGATGAGGAACGACTGTGCAAATAATGAATCGTTCTGCTTGTCAATATTCTTTGAACACTGTAACAATTATTTTGCTTGTAAGTCTGCGTCACTGGTGTACTCGTGTGAAATATTTAATGCGGTATGAATCCTTTTCCAAAAAATTATAATAAACCTTATGCTCTCGGATTTCGTTGGGGCAAGAGTACGCACCTAAGCTTTGAAGCCAGTTTTGAAGGTGATAATTGTGTTTTTTCAGTTTATTTTTTTTAGTATGAAATTTTGAAGTTTTCTCAGCAAAATTACGATACAGTTTACCAAAAAAGTTCAAAGTTAGTACCAAAAAGAATAGTTTGAAAAAAAAAGTTCATCTTAGTACTCTTGCCCCCACAGGTGGGTAAGAGTACAATTTCGTGAGAGGTAAGAGTACTACATATATATTTCAGTGTAAAATTGAAATTAAAACAATGTAAATGGATTCAAATGACGTTTATTGAATTTATAACTTGTAAAAATCGAATATGAATATACCAGGTTGTTCATTGGTACAATTTTCATGCCACCATTTCAAACATAAATTGCATTCAATCCAGTCTTCAATCTGAAACAAAGAAACAAAATAATAATTCCTGGTAATGGTAAGAGCTTTTTGATTTAAATTTCGTAAATAAATTATCTATTTATTTTTACTGGAGGATCTTCGAAAATTTCATTGCAGGCCGGGCATTCATACGTCTGATCTACTTTACTGGTAGTAGGTTTGGGTGAGAATAATGCTCGTGCGACTTGGAACAAAATTGGTGATTCAGGTTTGTTGGCTGAAGAAGTCGATGGTGTTGGCTCGGTGATTACATCACGTGTTTTTAAAATTTTGGACAAACCATTATTTTTTTCCATGTTTTTCGATTTTTGAACTTTGATTTCTGGTTTAGAATTTTTTTTTCTTTCTTCGCTTGTCTTTTTTCTTCCGCGACTTTTTTCCTCTCGTCAACAGTCTTTCTTTTTTCTTCGGCCACCCTTTTTTTCTCATCAGCGATCCTTCTTTTCTCTTCTACCAGGTTTTTTTGTGGGGTGCAGGTCAACACAACCGATTTTCCCGTTTACGAGGCTCTCTAATGACAGGAAAAGGTACAATGTCGCTGTTTCATTAAAAACGAACAAATAATGATGTTGCGTGTTACGCATCTGTGGACTGCATGTTTAATGAGTAAAAAGAGAACAAGAAATTAAAGCTAGAACCCCTTCTAAATATTTACAGATAAGAAAGAATATGGTAAAAGGTATGTTCCGCGATTATTCGCCTACGATTGTAATACGTGTTATACAGATCGTTAAAAGTACCATCGTTAACATCCTTTAAAATTTCTTCTGCTGGTCCTACCATTGATCATTTGAGGAGATACATTTTCTGGAATTCGTCATAAGAGTCATTTTTATCAATCATGGAGGAGAATTCCGCATACCAGCCAGGAAAGTTGGCAAACTTGCCGTCGAATTTCAGTACAGGTAAATCCTGTAACTTCACCATTGGGTTTACCAGAGTTGCGTCTAAAAACGAGCCTGACAACATCGATTTTCGACTGCACAAACTAGTGGAAGGTGCCAACGACTTCGATTTTTCATATTCCTTTCCTATTTTCGCTTCTTCGGCGGTTATTTGATCTAAACTTTTGTTTGGGTCGATTAAATCCATTAGCTTGTTGTCTACTAAACTTAACTCTTCTAAATTTTCCTTCCATGAATCCAGATAGGCCTCGATAGAATTCGCTGTTTCCTTAGTAGGTGGGTCCGTTAATAATGCAGAAATCGCTGCATAATCGGCATTCAGCGATCTCAGCGTACATTTTTTTCGATTCAAAACGTTCGTCTGCTTCTCGAGAGCAACCAAAGCTTCATGCTCCCGTTTTTCACGCGCAGCTTTTTCGGCTGGCGTTTCATTGGCGCTGTCACCCGCCATTTCGAACGAATACGATTACAAAATTTACGAAACAAAATTCGACGATATACGAAAACGAAAAAAATCTAGGAACATACTAATTACGAGAAAAGATCAACAAAAAGAAAAAAAAAAATACACGCTAACACTTCATCACCGGAGTAAAGAAATCCGGCCCGAAGGACCATTGTTAAATTCAAAACGAACAAAAAATGATGTTGCGTGTTACGCATCTGTGGACTATATGAGTAAAAAGAGAACAAGAAATTAAAGCTAGAACTTCTTCTAAATATTTACAGATAAGAAAGAATATGGTAAAAGGTAAAAACCCAAACTATATATGCTACAATCTAATACTTTACGATAACAGTCGCAAGGTGAGATATGGACGTTTGACTTTTCATTCAAATTTGTGTCGTTCTCGTTGTTCAAAATGACGTTTCCTCCGGCCTTGTCAATTTCATTGGAATTCGAAACTGGCACAGAATTATTTTGACAAGTTACAGTTCTCTGCATAAAGTCATCGTCTTTGAAAATCAAATTTGTGTCATTTTCGTTGTTCAAAATGATATTTTCTCCGGCTGTGTCAATTTTATTGGAATTCGAAACTGGCACAGAATTATTTTGACAAGTTACAGTACTCGGCATAAACTCATCTTCTTTGAAAATATTTCGATCAAAAGGTTCGATTCCACATGATGCAAACGTATTTATGCCACATTTCGCGTGCATGACCTTTGCCTAAGCTTTGCCAAAAATTTGTCCAAAATTTTTCTGCGAAATGACTTGGCTGGGATGCGCAGCGAGCCAGTTGTCACATTCAGTTGAATACATATTTTTTAAAACGCTGAAGAATCCGACGTCCAACGGTTGCAATCTGTGATTTGCATGGGGAGGCAGACTGAGCAGAATAATATAATTTTGTCTGCAGAAAATTATCGCTTCAAGACTGACATGACTGATATGGTTATTGAGTATGAGCAAAACAGGAAAATTTTTGCGAGGCCTCACGTAATTAGGGAAGTGTTTTAGCCAAACCAAAAATAAACCGCTATTCATATAGCCACTTTTGCTGCATAATTGAATGGACTGTGGTGGTGCTCCATACATTAACTCAGATTTCTGTCGGACCATGGTTCCAAATAACGAAAAACAATTTTTCAAAACTAAAAATCACTGTTCTGGCACAGTTTCTAAAATTGCCAATTTTTATAGTTTTTCCTTACAAAAACTTTGAGCGGCAAAAAAACATAGATAACGTAAAGTGATAACGGAGAAACAAGTTTTTTTTAGGTTTTTGTTGGTGACGATTATGATAGCATTGTCAATTTTACCATCCAAACTCGTCTTCATATTGAAATCGTCAATAGTACTCTTGCCTCCATGCGTACTCTTGCTCCCAGTAACTCTAATATGAATTAAATCATTTGATAAGTTGAATGATACCTTTCCTTTCCATTTTTATCACAATAGCATTTATACTTCATCTGATCTTCTATCATTTTCAAATAATCTACCTTGATCACAGATATCTACCCCTTGAATTTTCTTTTTTACTTTCTTTGCCATCTACTCTCTTTGTTTTTTAATTCTTGATTTTATCATTTTTTTCCGCCCTCTTCTTTCTCTCTTCTACTGCAAAAGACTTTGCGATTTTATTGTCTCGTTTTCTTTTTAAATAGTTTTGAAGATCTATTGGCAGATTATTGCTGTTAAGCTTCTATCAAGGAACTTCCTCCACTTACTCTTTTCACCACAGAAAGCTCTCTTTTGTTGTAAAGCTTTACGAATCGAAATTTGCTTGAATGCTTGTTCCATTATAAAAGAATCGTTTGTTTTTTTTTTTGAATCGGTACTTGTGCATTTTTTAATGGATTTACCAACCGTGTACTTTTCTCAATAGGTAAAGAACAAGTTTTAACAATTTTGCTCAAAAAGAATCAAAGATTTGCACCATTGCAGTTGGTAGTATTTGAATTGGAGATTTCTTTTCCATACAGTAGGGGTGTCAGTACTTGAAAAATAATATCGATCTTATGAATCGAAAATGCTGTTATCATTCAAAATCGATCCATTGAAATATCGAATGAAAAAATTTTAATATTCTAGTATTGATTCATCATTTTTGCATTCTTTTTTCATAATTTAAATAAAATACTGCTTTGGACACTTTGAAAAAAATTATTTCTTTTAATATTTAGAAACGTATGACATCAAACCTCTGAAATTTTTTTTTTCACCATTCAAGGTAGTGAAAGCGAAGTGAAAAAAAAATACTCAGATCATCGAAAAAAGATGTACAAAGAGGAAAAATGCTCTAGGTATGGAAAAGGGGAAAGGAAAGAGGAAAATCAGTCGTTGTATTTTACGAAAGACAAAAATCAAAAGAGAAACGACGATTGGTCAGCTTGTCTAATTCTTCAGCCGGCACTGGTTTGTGTTCTATTTCAGCTGTTGATTCCGACTAGTCGTTCCGTGACCTGACTCGGACTGCTGGCAATGACCCACTTGCTGATCCCATCATATTGGTTAATTGACGATGAGCCTGAATGGCCCATCGATTTATCGACCTGCCACCATGTCCGTCAGCAGTCTCGCTTCGTCCTCATCGATTAGAACTGCTACTCAAGCTTTCTCAGTTTGCATAACCACGTCAACCATCCACTTTCGCTTCGGCCATGTCTAACATTTGTTAAAATACACAACATACAAGCAGAATACACTAACAGATTAATTTTAAGTTTATCTGCATTTTAGGTTTCTAATGTTAGCCTGAGTAACAGGATCTAGCTGTGATTTAAATGAGAGTTCGTGATAGTTGGGAAAAATCTCGCAATTTACAATAAATGAAGCATTAAATTTGGAAGCCAATCTAGCCGAAAAATTCGCGGATTGGTCAGATAAATTATCAGACTTTACATGTACCATGTGGCCAGTTTTCAGGCTTATTGACCTTTGTTTTGGCCACATACAGCTTACAAGTATCCAAAGCCTTTTGTACTAGGTTATTGTAATTGAATGGTAAGATATGTGCCTTAGCAATGGCTCGATCAATGTCATTGAGGTGTGATACTCCAGTCATAACCTCGACTGAAATGGTTCTAATCGATGCATATTCAATGATATTTAGTTTCTGCTCAATTTTAGGTAATAATATCCGCCATACTTCTTGTTAATCTTCGCAATGTAATCATATTGTTGAAGAAAGGCTGGACATGATTTCAATAGGATTTGAGGATGGAGTGTACATAGCGGTATACTGCTTACAAACATTATTATCCGTAGCAAAGTTTCTCTAAATAAGTAGCCTTGAAAGTGAGCTATCCATTTTGCGACGCAGCGTGTAACAGCAATAAACATTGCTTGTTTTGTTTCGTAGAGCTGCATGAACTTTGAAAACTGATCATGGGCTGCCAGAATATATTTTACACCAAATCAACCAACTGGTAATTTACCAAAGAAATCAAATGCTGCAATTTCATTTGGGTTTGTAGGCGTATTCAGCCGTTTTCTCTTAAGACCTCTACATGCTGGTCAGCCAAGACTCTCAATTTGGAGGTTCGATAAAGATAATCACTGTTGTATTTTCTAAGTACATTTCGTGGGGCTTCTACTGAGTATGGTGTATGCAGGCTCAAACACAGATACGGTTTAGTTGAAGTTAGCTCTTTTTTGCAAAATAAAAAATATTTCCAGCGCTTTCCCCCTTCCTTTTTGGTTAGCGGTTCCTCCTTTGAAGCTGGATGTTTTAGAGGTGGCTCCAGAATAATGTCCTCCACTCAAGTAATCATTAACAAGTTGAAATTGTATGTACAGTATATTTATTGAAGATATTTACAGGTGGCTTGAATTATAAAACTAAATCATCATTTTGTATTAATTAATGAAAAATTAACCAAATCAAATAAAATTACTCGCATTTTTTAGACTAATCGATTATATGTCCGATTCCCAAAAATTTATAACTAAATCATAGCTTTCGGGGCTTCTGAACGTTATAATTTGACCTAATATATCTGCATTAAATGAAATAATTGTCAATAAGATGATATTATGAAGTCAAATTACTTGTATGATTATTTGTTGCGCAAGATAAAATTACCTCTGATTGGAAAATCTTCTTGATTTTCTAAAATGAATAATTGTGTAAGAAGGTTTGCTGTTAATTTAATTTGGTAAAGAACATCGAACAAATTAATAATTCTGTACTACTTACGCATTGAACACGAAAATATTATGCAGGCAAAGTACGAATTGATGATTGCTGCAAACAATTTTTAGTATAATTAATTATAATTATGAAAATCTAATGCACCCAATCAAATTACAAATCTTACCGTAGAATTCATCCTTTTCTGATATTGCGGGACCATATTCGTACAATTCATCAATAGCTTTGATGTAACTTATGGTATAGTCATTTCCGATAATATTTAAAGTATCTACATCTAATTGCATGTTACACCGATTAATAGGCTTATAATGTAAACTAGCAATAGGATACACTCTTTCTTACCTAGCAATCTTTTACCATTGCATTCTACAAAATGACCAACGAATAAAATTTAAATTATTTTAATAAAAATCCTATTTTAAATGTTCCAATTACCAATGACCCACCTTTGTTGTAATCATCGACCGTTTTTTCAAGCGTGAATTTTTCAGGCAGTTCTAACTTAGCGTTTCGGAGTTTTGGATCTGTTTATTTAAAATTCATGGTGTACAATTGTTAGGTGGCAATGTTCTGGTATCGTTCGTTGGTATAATATACAGATAAATAAAAAATAGTTGAATTTACTTTCTGTGCTTTCTAAATATTTTCTAAGTTCTCCATTTTGACGCCTCGTTTCGTAATCCTTTTCGAAAAGAAGAAACTTTGATTCAAATTTTTGAAATAGTTTGGAAGCGCAACCTTGTAAACATCTCGCAGCCTCTATTGAGTGGATTAAAATTAAGTTAAGGGATGTATTTGTTCGCATTGAAGGTGGATATTGGTTTGAATTTGGTTTCAAGGTATATGCAAGTGTTAATACTTATCGCCAGTTTGATTCCAATTTTAGTTGGAAATTGTAAAAAATGTAAATTTTAGGAGGGTGATCTACTTACTTTGTTGTTCACTTTCATCTGTAAATAATAAAATGTTCATTTGAAACTTGAGATAAACAAATTCCTAGTTTTTCAAATTGTCAGAAATCGATTAGCAAAGTGTAAATTCATTTGAAAATGTTAAAGATCGGAAGATATTCTATATCTTTAATAGATACCCCGAAAAATTAAGCGGAAGAAATGGTGAATCATCAGCCCCCTCAAGAATTCATATCAAGAAATTTACACGTTCTTGATAAATCAACCTCAAGACCTCACTGAACACGAATATGAATGAGTTTCCCTGAATGCGAAAATTTGAATGAGGACAGCTAAGATGAAATTCAAAATTCGAAATATTTGACTCCGTCATTGGAAAATGACCCAATTGATTTCTGCCTCTTTCCCTCTCCCCTCCAAAGATATATGGGATTTACGGTCATCGAAATTGAAGATTCAGATTGTACATACTTTGTTGTCATTTGAAGATACAGCCAGATTTTAATTTTTAATCTATTTTCTCTTCTGCCTCTTCAGGAGACTATATCTCTAGATTTACATTCACTGTTCACTCCTCTCTCCTCGGAATTTACGGTCACTATTTCTTACCCCTCTCCTTATTTTCTCTAGGGAAATGATAACTTCAAGTTCTACAGTTTCTGTTCTCTACTTACTTCTGTTCTCTCCCCTTCAAGAGACCAGACCTCGAAATTTACGATTATAATATTATTAAACTGAAAACTTGATGATTGAATTACTCATTTATTTGACATCTCACTCGAAAATTCCGTCAGCTTTTTTAATTTTTCCGCTTTCTCCTCCTAATCTTACAGGTGACTCTTGAGATTTACAACCCCAACGGCATTGAATTTGAAATTGAAAGATGAAATTGAAATCACTCAAAATAATAGTCGCTTCCCGATTGCCCTCTCCTTGCCCATTGTCAGGAGACAATATCTTGGAATTTACGGTCATTCCATATTCCTCTTATCCCCTCAGGAGACGAGAACTGTTGGTTATATGATAACTGTTCTCTATGCACTCCCTCCTGTGAGGAAACGAGACCTTTGGTTTTATAGTCACCGTTCCCTACCTACTTCCTTTTTCCTTCCCTCCGATTTGCCCCTCATGAGTATGACCTTAGGAGTTACGGTCACATCACTCCTTGGCATTTGATACCTTTCTCAAAAATGTTGCCAATTTCGCCCCCTCCCCGCGAACTTTTTTGAAACCGTATGAGATTTATGGTCATATCAGTGATGATTTGAAGATTAAAAAGGTCGAATTTACCTGTTCTTTGATAGACCAATTGAAAATATTGCCCATATTATCCGTCAGGAAACTTATACATAATTTACTCACATCTGTGTTTATTTCGAAATCAGAATATTGAATTTCCAATATTTTTACAGGTCGCTCGAAAATATTGCTATTTTTAAAATTTATCACCTTTTTTTTGGAGCCTCCGCTGTACCTCCTATCCTCTCTACAATTCGAATACTTTACTTGAATTACGATCCGAAGTCTCAATTATGACCTTGATGTGAAAAACATTGTTTTCTTTTACGTACGGGTTGTACGTTGTAGGGTAGAGGGGATAAAGAGGAGATGTGGTAATGTGATTAATCATGTTTTCTGGAAGGAACTCCTAAAATATAAATGAGTTTTCAGACTTACCTAAATTTTGAAATGAGACCATTTCTTTCTGTTCGCATAGACCTTGAAAAATCAATTATTTTCAGTCTATTGCGTTGATGCAGGTGAGATTACCCTAAGATTGTACACAAACCTACTGCCACTTCACCAATTACTGAAATGTTATCAAGGTTTAAAGGTGCATAAGATTTGTATCTGTTGATGAAACTGGTCGCACGATTGGAGAAACATGGTCGTATTTCATTTATCACTTCTGTAGAATCCGACACTGAAACGAATTGAAATTTTATGATAATCTTCATTTTAATCATTTAAGTATACATTAGCATAGATTACCTTCTCCTTCTTGTAGTTTTATTCTGGTGTTTAGAATATTGTTAGCGGTTTCTTGATAAATTTTCAAAATGAAAATGTTTGTATAATATTAGGCAACTTTTTTGATGTAAAATAGTTATCGAAAAGAAAATCTCACTGGTGATATATTCTTCAATTTTTCCAAGATCCCGTTGTTCCAAAAGCTTCTCAATTGAAGCATCGATACCATCAGCCCAGCATTTTCGTACGTGCCCGATTACTTGTGCAGGTTCTATACAAAATAAAAGGCACAATTTAATGATTTTATTATCATGACAGAAAATTTTTTAAAGATTTAATTATATTTGTTCCAATAGCTCGAGCTCACCATTTCCCGCCTGTATTTCTATTTTGATGTTCATCATTTCTTTGATGGTTGTATTGCAAATATCTGGAAGGATGTAATAATTTATGAAATAATTGTTATTTTGAAGTTTTTCATGTTGTTTTATAAACATTACCGAGGATCTTGTCTTTTGGTTTTCCATTCGGCGTATTTTCAATTAGTTCTTTATCCTTGAGTTTGTTGTCACCTCTTTTTTGCCACCAGGTTTTAATTGAAACTTCGCTCAGATTAATCAAGCATTTCAATACTTGTTCGAGTATGTTTTTCGGATCTAATATGATAAAGCGTGTGGATTAATCAGCATCGTAACACGTTTAGTTGTGCATTGTATAAATTTGTGTAATCAATTTTATAGTCAACAGTGGACCATCAAAATCTGGATTGTTCGGATTTCGATGGCCTTAAATTTGATGGTCAACTATTCTGGGCTGTTAACATCTGGATTGTCAACAATTGGATTATGTTCGACAAATAAGTTGAATGTTATGAAAAAAATGTTGAGCAATTTTCAAAATTCTTAATGTTGAAAAGAAATAACAATTTTTTTAAAAGCTATGCCACTTTCGATGAAATTTTGCAGAAACCAGGGAAGTGATGACAGAAAATTTTGAGAGTTTGCTCAGCATTTTTTCCTCAACATTCATGTTAATGTTGGTAGTCTGGATATTGATGGTCAGCTGTGTGTTATAGATTAAGATACCTTACTGTTGTATGTGGAAACGTTGCTCACGTGATACACTACTATAGCTTGTAATGTGTTATTAGTTTTGACTAGTAATAAAGTTTGATCTGAACGTATAACATGGCGCAGTCGTAAAAAGAACCTTTTGTTTGATAATTTAAAAAAATAAAAAAGTTCTAATGTGTAAAATTTGTAATAATGTCATCTTTAATTAATAAACCGAATGAATTGTCCTTTGAAGGCAATGTTAAAGAAAATTGGCGTAAGTTTAAACGTTCGTTTGAAAGTATAACACCGGAGCGTCCTCAAAGAATTAGAACAAAGCCAACGCATTTAAGTGATTATGTTACTTCCTAAGTTTACTTCATTATAGGGATTAGTTTTTATTAATTTTAAGGGAAAGATGTTATAGATTAAGATACCTTACTGTTGTATGTGGCAACATTGCTCACGTGATACACTACTATAGCTTGTAATGTGTTATTTGTTTTGACTAGTAATAAAGTTTGGTCTGAACGTATAACACTGTGGACAGCCCACCGCTGACAACCAGGATCTTGATGGTTCTTAACTGACAGTCCACAGTTGATTATCAACTACTGATGGTCAAATGTTCTTGGATTCGGACCATCAAGGGCTTACAGTTTAAATTTTGATGATGCGCATGTTGATGATTCACTATTATTGGTCAACTTTTGACAGTCCACTGTTAACCATCAACTGCTAATGATCAAGTGTTGACAGATCCGGACCATCAACAGTTGGGTTGTTTAATGAAAAAGTTGAGTTATTTTTAAAATAATGAACAATTTTTCAAAATGCTGAAAGTTAAAAAGCATCACAGATGAAATTTAGACTTATGCTGGAGCCGGAGGAGGTAAAAATTTTCATAGACCTGGGATTATATGCTTATGGTTTAGTTAATTATTTCATGATGATATGTTGATGAAAATTGAAAAAATGAGCTGGATTTTGTAGTTTAAATTTGAAATAATGTTTAACCCTATGATTGTTTGTAGTTTAAATTTGAAATAATGTTTAACCCTATGATTGTATGTTAAAGTGTTCAAACTTATGCAGTTATGTAGTTCTCAACTCTAAAAAAAAATCAAACTTGAATTCCAAAGTGAAAAAATTGCCTGAACAATAAAAGTAAACGATTTAATTTCAGTGAAAAAATATATGTGAATTTTTTGAGTGACAAGCATTAGTTAAGATACGGTGAAAAAATTCGTATCAGCTGCGTTAAAATATTGAAATTTTAATTGTATTCGCGATGCAAAATTATGCTGAAGCAAGATAATTTATCTTTATCAATTACGAGTTTATAACTTACCCTGATTTGCTGCTTTTATTTCATTTTCTATGGCTAATTTATTTTTGGTTGTTGCTTCACAAATTCCTAGAATTAAAAAGTGATTATGACTAAAATTAATGTTAATTTACTTTAAATGGAATGCAGCTGTTGAAAAAACTCACTAGCGTAGTGATCATCCGTTTCAATTATGTTGGTTTTTTCCCAAGCGAGACTCTGAGCCAAACATTCGACCACCTCTGGAGAAATTTTAATGTCAAGATCGAGTGGTATTTTTAGTTTTTTTTTTTTTTTTTTTTTTCTTACAAAACATACTCGACTTACCTAATCGACC
>FIZR01011692.1:0-11817 GCA_900060175.1 Ferrisia virgata
TTTCCTAATTTTCCTTTCCTTTTTTCTCTCTTTTTTTTTTTTTTTTTTTTTTTTTTTGTAATTTTTATGTAAGTGAATCAAAATTATTTATTTAGGACTTACCTACTTGCACATTTGTACGCTCGTAGTTTTATATACGTTTAATTTCGATTTACTTTTCTTTCCAGTTTTATCTATTTGTGATAGAAATCAACTGTAGAAGTTATAGTTTTAGAAATTTAATTACCGTTGGGAGGGAGAAGAGTGTTAAAGATGGGAATGATCTTATTTTTTAAACGAATGAATTTTCAAAATTAATTTTCCGACCGGTTTCTCTATTTGTAGAGGAAGAAACGTTGCAAACTGAAGTATATACCTCGAAGTACTTTCTGTATCTGGAAAAGTGATTGAATTTACTTTTTTATTTTAATCTAATCAAATACGTTTTTAAATGTGAATTTTAAACGCATTCTACCTCTAGATTTTGAAAAATTGAAAAATCGTACTGATTCGTAACATTACCTTACTCGAATACGTCTTTTGTTCAAAAATTCGTTTTAATTGTTTCCATTATAAAATATTCGGAAGTAGAGTTATTTCGAAAGTACCAATCGATAATCATATCATAAAAATAAGCGACACGGTCGCTAATTCACCTATAAAAAAATATCACCGCATTTTTAAGAAAGACAATAATTCATTGATAACGATAAACGGTTCTAATTGATGAGCGTATTACGTGTGGGTTTTTTTTTCGTGTTAAATGTAATTTAAAGATACGCGTCTTTGTTGTTGGAAACATTCCAGGATTTTGTTGTTATTGTTTTTGTTGTTTTTTTTTTCGTCAACTTTTAACTATGTCGACAATTAAAAATACCACGTAAAAAAGTCGCTCTTTGATGATACAACGTGTAATTTATATGAAAATTAATAGTGGTAAAAAGCTTCAGCGGTCGTATTGTTAATTGCACGTGCACACACACACGTTCTGACAAAACGACACTAACCGATTGAATAAAAAGAAAGAAAGAAAAATAGTTTCTGCATTCGCGATAATTAAGAAAACTATTCGTCGTGATTATACGTGCTATGCCGATGACAATTCACAGCGTTTAGTCGCATTTGTGCCATTAATTTTTCGTTGCCTTTTAACTTTACAATCATTACCATTTTATATTTGAAAAAAAAATAAATAACCAATGTAATTGATAAGTATGAAAAATTTGTCGACAAAATGCACAGTTATGTGATAATTTTGGAAGAGAAAAAAAAATTAAAAAAAAAGCATTGTGTATAAGTGATTGTTAAAGTTAAACTATTCAATGTTCTAGTTCCTTTGATTGTTATTATAATTTGTTTTTAACTTTTAGCATATCTTTCCTCAGAGAATTTAGGTATAAATATATTTACGTAGAATAGAGATACATATTACATAATATAAAATGTCGTGCGAAGGTAATTGAGTTTTAATTGTCGTGTGTCCTTTTTTCGTTGTAATTTCACATGCGTTTTTGGTTATTTTTAAGTGCGTTGTTCCTGGTTCGCTTTTGAGCAAAATTTAAAGACAATATAAGTGTTTTAGTTACCGCAAAAACGCTCTTTCATTATCACATTTTATTTTTATTTTAAAATTATTACTTACTGTAATTTTTTTTAATATTTTTTTTTTTTTTTTTTTTTTTGGTTAAAAATTTCTTAATTTGACGTGATTGATGCATAACTCGATTACCATTTGCTTGGAGATTATTTTTAAAGTTGTTTTTTGTCTTATTTTAATGTCTAATTTTTAACGTTTATTTTTATCTAGTTGAGTTAAGCTTTTTATTGAAGGGGATTTATCAGTGTTGGATATGGGTTTGTTGTGCGTGTTTTTGATCATCTTTAATATTACGTGAACCTGTGTTTGCCTTTGTTACGGTTCCAATTTTTTGGTCAATTTTTTTGGAAGTATGTTAAAATCAAATTTACAATTGGTGATGTGCTAAGTTGAATTTTTTCTTAATTAGTGATTCGAACTATCATTTTTTGAATAAATTAACGTATATTACGTAACGAAAATTTCACCATTTAAGTCTTGAAATTAGTTTTTTATAAATCACTTGAATCTACTCGTAATTTGAAAAATTAGTTTCACTACAAATTCTTTTATATTTGTGGTAAGCCGTATGAAAAATTGAAATAGCCGATAATTTTGATAAATTTCTTTACAACTAATGTTAAAATTTGTTGAAAATGCAGAAAAAAATCATTTATTTTAATATTTTAAAATTAACTTAGTTGAATATTTTCCTGTATTTTTTCTAGCTTGATTTTAGCTGTCATATTGTTAAAAAAAACTGTACTTTTGCAGACTATCAACCTGCGTTGGGGGGGGGGTACCTACAAAATCTATTTTGTGATCCTAAAATATCATTTTCCGGCGTACCAGAAATATCATTTACTGGGCTTGATATCGATCACAATCGCTCAAATTCGGCCAATAGGCTCGATATATATGAGAAGGTATGACTTTGGGTCAAAATTGAGTCGTATCAAAATTTGGTGGTGGGCTGCTGAGGGGCAAAAATCGCAAAATATTTTTTTTGAGCTAATTGATAAAAAATCAAAAAATGCTTAATATTCCCAACAATCGGCCTCCTTCGTAAATTAAGTGTTGAAATGAACGATTTTTTCCTCAAAGTTCTCTCATACTCCCTCCGTCTTCCTTTATTGGGCCAAAATCTGGGTGTGTAAATATAGATTAGATTTTAGATTTCACTTTTTGGAGGTTTTAACATTGTTCATTCGCAAATCAACCTCCCCTCTTCCAATAATCAACAAAATAGAAGCTTATAAATTATCAATTAAAACTGGCTCATTTCATATTAAAACGACCCAAAAAGTAACTCGAGTCTTTCGATTTCGCTCAAAACTGTTCTGTAGGTTTCCCTCGGTGGTTTAGTGAAGGAATCATCGTCATGGAGGTGGGGTGGTCTTTGTACAACTTTGAAGAATCATATTTCAAGATTGGTTAAACTTGGGATAAATCTATTTACGCGGTTCTATTGTTAATTCAATAGAGATTCAAAATTCTTGTTTAAAATTTGGAAAACTCAAATTTGAATTTTTCAGATAAAAGCTCAACTTTTCATAATGAGTATAAATGTTAGAAGCTACCATTTAAAAATCTGAAAAAATTACCACGAATAAAACTTTATATTAGTTTTAACTAATTAATTTTCAAAATGAGATCTCAACACTCCTGGGAGCATAGGGGTTCTCAATTTTGGTCAAAATTCAAAAAAAAAAAAGTAAAAGTGAAGTGACATATCGATTCCTACTAATTCGAGAACGCTGAATTTGATTTTCGGCTCATTTTTTTGATCCGACTCCTCTAAACGCTCTCACCAGCCCCCCTCAATATGGTCAAAATTCAAAAAAATTGAAAAAACGAATTGACACATTGATTGTTACTAATTTGAGGTCGCTGAGTATGAATATTAACCTACTTTTTGGATCCTTCGTCTAAATCCACCCCCCCCTTCCAATCACCTGAAATATTGAAAAAATACTGGAAAATGATGAAAATGACGTGTATCATATCGATTTGTACTAATTCGGTACTACTAAGATCGAATATCAATTCACTTTTTTGATCCGACCCTCTCGTGCTGTACACTGACCTTCAAATTACAAAAAATTTGAAAAATGTGGGTACAGAAGATTCGGATTGAGAACGTAAGCCGATATTTTAACTCAGCGTCGTCAAATTACCAAGAATCGACATGCCACATCATGTTTTCAATTTTACTAAATGTTAACTATGTTGAGGGGGTGTGGGGGGTGGGGTTGACTGGATGGAATCGAAAAAATAAACCAATATTCATGCTCAGCGACATAAAATTTGTGATAATCGATGTGCCAATTCATTTTTTCAATTTCTTCGAATTTGGACCTTGTTGAGGGAGAGTGAGGGGGTTGGATAGGTGGGATGAAAAAAATAAGATGATATTCGAACTCGGCGTTCTTGAATTAGTAAAAATCGATATGCCACTTCTTTTTTTCCATTTTTTAGAATTTTGACCAAAATTGTGGACCTTTGAGCTTCCTACGAGTTTTGGGATCCGATTTTGAAAATTAGCTGGTTGAAGCTAACATGAAAAGTTCTCTTTGTGGTGATTTTTTCAGATTTTTAAATAGTAGCTTTCAACCTTTATACTGATCATGAGAGGTTGAGCTATCATCTCAAAGGTTCAACTTTGAGCTTGGAAAGTTTTGACCATCAATTGCAAGTTGGAGGGGAATTATGCAAGAAATAAACTCAAATAATGAAAAAAACGACCAAAAAACTACAGTTTTGGGGCTGCGAGGGAGTACCGCCCCAAAGGGACATATAAATCTACATGCCAAATTTCACTTCCTGGCGAAATTGGGGGGGGGACAGTCCTTTTTCAAGGTCAAAATGGTAGAAACCCTCAAATCTTTCCACTTAATTAACCTAGGAAGCTGATTTTTGAATATATTATGCAACTTTGGATCCCCTATCAATGAGGTGTAATAGAAACAATTCTTGCATTTTTGGCCCCTCAGCATCGCCCCCCACCCCTCCAAATTTGGGCATATCTGAATTTTGACCCGAGGTCAACCCTACTCTCGAATATCAAATCCGCCGCCAGTCTATGCACATTTCCCAAATTTAATCCATTTTGGTCGGTAATGAGCTGAGCAAATGATTTTTAGTTTTTGGGGGGTGAGGGGGGGGGGATAAAAGAATGAAAATAGGTATCTGACGTCGCCGGAAATGGTCGTAATGGCCATCCAGAACTCGAAAACAAATTTTATTGATATTCCTATTCTCCCACATACCTCTCCCCACACACCTCCGCCAGAGGTCGATAGACCATAATAACCTGGTTTTTATTGACATTATGGCATAGAAAATCAGGCAAAAAATGTTAAAAGTGCGATTATTACGGAAAAAATATTTCTTTTGGATTAGAGAAGGTTATTTTAAGATTTGAAATTAATTGTCAATCTAGAAATCAACGAACGCAGGTATCACGTAATATAGGTATCAATTTTACGTATGTTTGATTTTATAAATTACATTTTATGACACGAACCAATCGACAAGTCTTCCAACAGAATTATATTAGACTAAAAAGTAACGGGGAAGGACGGGAGGGAAGAAGGGAGGCCGGTTTATAAAGAACTTTCATAATCCATATGCATATTTTCATAACATGGATTATGTGTATGTGTATGTGTGTACACCATCGTACCTTCATCTCGAACGCTATGTTAACGCTTTAATGAGATGAACTTGCGAAGAGAATTTTGAGAAAATTTTAATATGTATATGATAATTAAACCCAATTTTAATTAAAAAACACACCTTATTCGGTCTTGAAATTCAATCTCTTTACTTGGGTAATGCCGGTTCAATTGTAAAATTTAATATTCGATATATTTTATATCTATGTGTTAATTATTCGGGGAAAAATTCGCGGTGGAATTTAGCATTTCGATACCGGTAACGTAATTAAATTTTTACGAAGTGCAGTATGGCTGTGAAAAAAATTTTCTAAGATGCCAGGAAATAAGAATAAAAAAATTTTTAAACGTACCACTTGTAATCTCTATTATAATTTATTTTTACTTGTTAAGATATTTTTAGGTTTGTGATATATTATATTTTATATACGCTGTTAATTTTTATGTACTTTTTTTTTCTTCTTCATTTCTAATTTTTATCTATATTTAAGTAATGTGTACTACGATTTTGTGTCAGTATTTTTCATTACCTACCTAAATTTGTGTATAAGCCACTGGAAACTGTTCTGTTTGTTAGAAAAAAAAAAAAACAAAACAAACAAACTCTTTACGAACCCTAAAAGTTCAGTATTACTTATTTAAAAAAAAAAAAATCAACTCAACGTCACACTTCATACGTATTTTTTTTTTATTCAATTATTTCATTCGGTGTAAAATTAATTAAATCAAAATATCATTATTTTATTTCTGATGTCTTAATGTCTATTGAAAACTTTAAAAAAAATTGAGTACCTATTTTTTATTTTAAATTGAAAAAAATTTGGGTTTGATAATAATAAACTGTTTTGTAATTTGATCAAGGTCGAAATTCTGATTATGATACGTTGCCAAAAATAAAATTATTTCCTATATTTTAAACTTCCTATTTTTACCATGTTTTTGAAATTCTTTAAAGGGAAATTTAATTTTTAAAAAATGATAAATTTTAAACAAACCCATTAAACGATCTCTTTAATATGAATTTATTTTTACATTATATTTGAATCATCTTCTAGCTCGTTTTGTTACGTTACGTTTCTAAACTAGGTGATTATTTTGGTATTTTGAAAAATTACACATAATAAAAATTATTAATAAATTAAATAATTTGTACAAGTAGATAGGTACCTACCAAATTAGATGTAAGTATAGACTTTTGATGATTTATATTTTTAGCCATAGTTTCCATCAACCCATGTTAAGACTTTTGTTACAATTACTTTTCCATGTCGCTTGTTACATTTGATATTTTATTGAGCATTCCATTCCAGGTTTTTATTTTATTTTTATTTATTTTTGAAAATTTTCTGCATTTATGTATGTTTATAATACGTTAATTATATAGATGTTACAATTTATATGAATATGTTAATCGTTAATATATACATAAAGTTAAGTTTACATAAATTAACTTTTAAAAAGTTAATCAGAATTTTGTTTTGTTATCTAGTATCTATATATTTAATATATCGGCTAATATTTTTGTCTTGTTTATTTTTTTTTATTCTGCTGACGCGACGTGACGTGACGTGACGTGACGCTGAGAAGTGAGAATGAGAATAGGAAAAAATTTATAATCGATGAAAACTGGAAATTCGTACGTATAAGTGTATTTTTATCACAACAACATTGAATTAAAATTTATAAAATTGACATTTTTTGTTTTAGAAATTTTATCCTTAAAAATTATTCATTTACAAGGAATTATATACACAGATTGGTTCATTGAATAGGTTCGAATGTACTCGTAAGTGTGACTTAAAATCGTATACTGAAATCCTTGAATTCTTTTTTCACCAAATATTCGAAATTGGTCAGATCGCATTTTTCGATTCGACATCCAGGACTTCCTTCTTTTGATAACCATGTGATCCTGAAAAAGAATTAAAAGTTTAACAATCAGTTATGGGTTTAAAAATTGAAGAAATTTGCGTATGCTATGGTTACGACCCACATAACTAGACCAATTGGTTTTAATTGACGAAAAAAGATACTCTTGGAGTTTGGAATTTGGCCACGATTTCCAAAAAAAAAAAAAAAAAACTCATTCCTGCCCAGATGAAAGTACATATAATATAAAGAGAGAAAAACTTTGCGAGTCCAATTTGGCATATTTCACTGTAAATAACAACGTGACGAATTTTTACACTTAATTTACATTCTTCTCTGGTATTTGAAGTAAGCTCGTGCTAGGTATGTTTTATTTTGCTGATAAATAAATATAAGAAAGATGTAGTACAGTTGTTGACGAGGCAGCAGTGTTAATAGTAGAAAGTTTATTTTCAAAGGTCAAAGCTGGTATTTTATTTACATAAATTTCATCTATGTGGAGAATAATTTTAAAAAGTTATTCAAATTCTGATAAGTAGTCTTGGCTTTGTTGCAGTGGAGTCGATAGGATTGAAAATTAAAAGAGCTTTGGAGGGGACATATCATTCAAACATGTCATTGACCAAACTTTTCTTTTCGTGTTTTTTCCAAGATAAGAAATTCGTGATGGGAGGAGGGGGAGTAGGATTTTTTCTTGTTCATAAATTAATACACTCGCAGATAAGATTTACTACTCCCAAAAAAAGAGAAATAATTGGGTTTCCGATGAACTACAAGTTATTTTAATTTTAAATATTTTTCAAAAGAAAATTTCAGGTGACTTCTTCCACCCCCTCCCGCCCACACACACACACACACACACACACACATACACAAGTGAAACTGATTTAAAATTTCTGGTGATAGGTAACGTGTCTTTTTTTATTATCAAAAGGTATAAAATCGCATATTTTAAATTTATTGGAGACGAAAAAACAAAAATTAAATCATTATTTTGTTATACCAGTACAAATGATGAAATTTCATATATTTATTCTATCACCTTGAAAAAATTCAAAATGAATCAATTTGGTACCCGCTAAAAATCAACAAAAAATATTCAAAAAAAATATAATTTTTTTCGATTTCTGCCAGGATTTTGAAATTCTAAAATAGTTTGGGAGGGATCAGTGTTCAATTCATAGACGCTAATTTTTCATTCCGTTAATTTATCGCAATTTTTCAACTTTTTTCACTACCCCTCTCCCTCTTACAATAGATAATAATTTTAATTGAATCACCTTAATGTGCATTTTCAAGCAAGGTCAGGGCAAAATTTTTAAAAAGCAAAATTAAAAAGAGCATATGTAAATTTGAAAAAAAAAATAAAACTTGTAAAATTAACTTGGGAAGTTTTATAAAATAAAAACAGCTATTTTTGAGGGAGGTAAAATAGGGCCAAATAATTTTTTAAGGGTAGTCAGGTAGTCAGCCGCCCTCCCAACATCTTGATCACCTTTACAGACACTGAAACACTAAGCTAGAAATCAGCAGGTACATCTACATCAGTAAGGGGATTACAGAAATTTCACTTCTCCATTAAGGTGGGACTTCGCGTTTTTTTTCATTGCATACTTCTTTTGTCAAAGGCAGAGTTTTTATAATAAATGAATTTTACGTAATTTTTTCATTTTAAGGTTACAAATGAAAAATAATTGTGCGTATTTCAAGGATTAATGTTAATTCGAAGTAAGGGAAAACAGTTGAATCCATTTGAAAAGACGCTCAATCGGAATTTTTGCCATTTTAAATAAATTTCAGCCATGTTTATCTGCAGGATTTCTTGAAAACGACTGAATCGAATTCGAAGTACCCCCGACATGAGTGCAGAGCCCTTTTTTGAATTTTTTACTTCAGACCAAAATTATTTAAACTCGAAGAAACTCGGAAAAACTGAAAAAGTGTTCTTCGTCTAGTGTGACAATACTCTCGCTAGATGAAAAAAATCCAAAAAAAAGGCTCTGTATACGTGTTGGGGGTACTGTTTTCTACAGCATATCCAAAATTCGTCGAATTCCGTTCGATCGTCTTTGAGAAATCCTGCAGAAACCCTTAACAGAACTAATATGGTTGAAATTTCTCAAAAATGGCAAAAATTCCAATTGAACATCTTTTCAAATGGACTCAACTGTTCTATTATTTCAGGTTAATATTATTCCTTGTATTTTCCTTAATTCTTTTTCATTATCAACTCTCAAACAAGAAAAAAATGGACAAATTAATTTGTCTAAAAAATACTACCTTAGAAATCGGATATGCTGCTACCTTTGCAACTCGATGTCCCACCCTAAGAGTCCTATTCTTTAATTCCTGTTCAACCTGTTCTCAATTCTGTTTCGTCAGGATCTCAGGGGTAAATATGACATAGATTCGCTCAGATTTATATCTAAAGAAAGAATAACTTCTGACCAATTGCCATTGTTATATTTATACTTACCAGATTACTCACTAGAGAGCGTTATTCTTTTTTCTATAAATTATTATAAATAGTTTGTTTATGAATAGAAATCGTTTAACTGAAAAATGTTCGTATTTTTTTAGATTTCAATTAATACTTCTTTAAAATTAATACAACTTCGAAATATGGGTTTCTTGTATCTGAATGCATCCGTTTGGACACGAATGAATCGCAAATGAAGATACAATAACCATCGCACCAGAATCAGTGAAATGCGCCTCTACAGGGAGAAACAAACGGAATTCTAACGGTGACAACGCCAAGCTATACCCCCCCCCCTTGAAACAATCGTGCACACAGGCTTGGACAGGAAAAGAAGAGCTAAATAAGAACTTGAAAACATTGATAAATTTCAAATTTCTAATTAAATTTCTATCCCGTCAACTCACCCCCCCCCCCCTAACCATCTGGGAAATCTTCAGTTGGGTTGATATTTTTTTTTTACTCAAAAATATTTCTTGAACAAAATGACGTGGGTAAAATTTCCATAATACGAATATATTTTTTCATGGTATTTCCGACGTAATACGTTAAATTTTTTACGAAAACTGTACAGCTGAATTTTCATAGATACCTTTCAAAACGATCATTGAAGTTAAAGTCACTAAAAAGGGCAAAAGTTACATTTGCAGTGATTTTTTTTTGTTTGAAAAAAATTAGCGAAAAAAAGAATTTTTAAATCGATAAACTTTCTAAAAATGACAAAAGCTGCATTAAACTAATTTTTTGTTTTAAAAAATGATAAAAAAAGAATTTGTAATTCGATAGTTTTTTTTTTTTTTTGGTGGTATCATCATTTGACCAAAAAGTTTTCATACACAAACTGCACAGAATATTCAATTGCTCATCTTAGGGCCTTAACATTGAAACATACTTATGCTTGAAAACCGTATAATAAACAGAACAAAATTCATAAATTTCTTTTAAAATTAAAAAAAAAAATTTAATTTCAACTTTACATGAGGATATGACGAAATAAAATATTAAAAATTTCCAAGTTAGTTAAATTTTTTGCGACAAAATTCTTCGTAATGTGAATTTTTTCAATTTAAGCACGAATACTTTTCTGTGATATGGCTCTTACATTTTGAAGAGTTGACCAGTCAGTGAATTAAAAAAAAAATGTAGAATTATTGTTGCAATAGCAAAACCGATCATTTATATTGCTTACCTTTTATTCAAAGAAGCTAACAACTATGGATAAAATTTTTGTTAAACCAAATCTTCAAATTGTATAGGTTCTCAATTCTTTCCAAAACGTTATCTATAATTTTAGCCTTAAAAATTATAATGTTGTGTATGTCTATTTTGGATAGAATTTTTCAAAAATATTTCCATATTATTTTTGGAGAAATTTGTATTCTTTAAAGTTGAAGTTATGCTGCACCATGTGTATTGCTCAATGTGCACGTACATAGAAGTTTTTACTCTTTTGTGTCAGTTTTACCAAAAAATGAAATATCGTTCAAATACACTTGACCTTATTAAATATAGGTATTAGAATAATAAAATACAATGTTAAATAATGATTGTTTGGATCAATGTTTTGAAATGCATTTTGCAATAAGTTGCAGTAGGTATTTTATCACCTACGTCTTTAAATTATCTACCTTTATTTTCAAAGCTTCCTGTATACATTTACAAAAGACTGACTGACGTGAATAGCGAGGGTAATGGCCAAATTTTAAAATGAATCTTGCCATGTTGCCAATTATAAAATTTATTTTGTTTTTATAATTCGTTTCTCTGTTTCTTCAAATTATCGTTATGGACAATAGTCCATAAATATTACCTATTATTAGCAAATCTGTTTTACTACTTTTGTAATCGAAATACACCCATTAATATTGTATTTACATGTTGTTTCTCATTTTTAATGATCACATGGCTACCTAATTATCTACATGGAAATTTCATACGCTGATTTAAGGTAGGCATATGAAAAGATTATATCTTTGAGACCATGTCTGTGCACATGTATACCCAATTTGAATTATCAGGTCATAGACAACTGATTATTATAGTGAAAATCAATCTTTAGAGTTTTTCCCTCATAATTGATCATTTTTACTTTCAAGATGATTCCACGAATTGGAAGTTCTTTTCTTCTTCTAAGTTACATCTTTGTTTTAAATGTAAAAAAAAAAAAAAAAAAAAAAAAAAAAAAATTTTTTTTTTTTTAAAAAAAAAAAAAAAAAAAAAAAAAAAAAAAAAAAATA
>FIZR01011697.1:0-19030 GCA_900060175.1 Ferrisia virgata
GAATAAATGATTTTTAATTTTGGATGGGGGGGGGGGAGAGAAATGAAAACGTACATAAATAAATATCTGACATGGCTAAAAATGGTCTCAATAGTCTTCTAGGGATCACAAAACGGATTTGTTTGATACTCTTCCCCTCATCTACCGCAGTTTGATAGATCATAATAGCCTGATTTTCATTGATAACGTAGCGTAGAAGAAAATCCGGCTAAAAATCTATACAATTAAAAATAAAACGTGGGAATTTTTATGAACTGAAATGGATGGAAAATTTTACGAAGGTGGGATTTTCAAGGGATTGGGAACATCTTTACCTAGTGTTCTGCGATACTATTGAGAGGTATATAAATTTCGAGATGGTGAATTTGATTTTTTTAGAATTTTTATGTAGTGGACAGGGGATAACATAGTAAAACAAACTTTCATTCTGCACTATGCTTATGATTTTGATCTTTACAATGCTTCAATTTCAATTTGACCCTGTGTAGTTTGAGTTTCGTTCGTAATAACAATTAACTTTTTTTTTTTTTCGTCGTTTTTTACATCTTCATCTGTCCGGCAAAATATAATATGGTAACCGCGTAAAACATATTATAGAAGAAGTACATAGGTAGGCTATGTACAAAATACACTCGTACATCGATGTAACAGCCTATATATGTATAGGTATAGAGTATTTGCTTAATGTTTAATTATCGCATTTTGATCACAGGTTTGAGAAGATAGAATAATAATTATCATTATAACGGGGATTTAAGGAAAAGGGGGAAAAACGATGGATAAAAATAAACGAACGAACGAACGAACGAAATAAAATTAAAAAGAGAAAAAAAATGAGTATAGTACACAGTACACGTACGTTACGTACACATCGTCGACGATATAAAATATAGTACAAATACACGTATGTATCGTACGAGAGGGAGATGGAGATGGAGATGGAGATAGAGAGAGAAAAGATGGAAATCATATCTGTATAATAAATATAATATAGTTGTTAATATGGGGTTTTCGTTGAAACAGATTGCTGGTTATGTTTGGTCTGCGCCATCCATAATTTACAAGACTTTTTTCGGAGAAAAAAAAAGTAAAAAAAAAAATAAAGAAAGAAGTCCTGAAGTGGTAATAGTAAGTCGCAAAATACCGTTTATGGATGGCTCAAAAGAGTAAAAAAGAGACCCTGGTACGACGACCGTCTCCTTTACCTCTTCGAGCCATCCCGAACTGTCACATGGACGCGTCCGACCCACTACCCGAATTTAGTTTACCATCGCTACCGACGCCTCCGACTCCGCTTCCATCTTCGCCGTCTCGAAATTGTCCGCTACCGGCACGATTCGCTAATACGTTGAAGTCTAAGTTATACTGCGAACAGAATAAAGTTTTACCACAATGTTAGTTATTGTTAATGTACCAACGAGAACGGTAAACTTTTATAATTGCGTTTAAGGAAACGGGAAACGAGCTGAGACCGCGCGAAGACGACGATGACAACCACGCACAGCGCACAGCGGTTTATGACAACCATATTCTCTGCTTCTCTGCAAACACTTGCACACTATGCCAAAGGTACCTACCTACCTGCCTTTGCAGCTATTCACCTATTCGCTCTCTTAATCGTCACTCGAAGCCGTCGGCGACGTTCGGAGACGCCAGCCATCGTCTTCTGCTCGTGTCAAAAAAAAATCATCTACATTCGCGCGCTGGAGTAATTTTAAAACAAAAATGGATGCCGAGCCCCCACCCCCCACCTTCTCACCCTATGCCCTCTATCCGACGCATCTCTTACAACGAACGCCGACATGTAACAAATTACCCGTCATTTTTGAGACCGGAAAACTTTTACCCCAAAAAATACCCTAGCGACCTATCACTATGGGTTAAAATTTAGCGTACGAGGCGAGAATAAGATTGGCAACGCGATGAAACTTTTTTCTACCAATCAAGTCAACCCCATACTGAATGAAAAAAATTACCCACAATTTCTGTGCACCAGGTCTAGAGGCCTACGTACAAAAACTAATTAGCCTTCGTTTTGTAAAAATAAAAATAAATTAAAAAAAAATCAAAACTCGTCGTTGAAAAAATCTACGCGTTTTGAAAAATTTCGTTTTTGTTTTTACACGTTAATTACACGTCTAAGAATTTACATTTCTTTAGGTTTGAAAATTATACTACGAAGTAAACAATTCGACTCTCGACTGAAAACATAGAACGAACTTTTTAAATATACTGGCTTAATTTCAGTTTATTTGAAAATTCAGTAATAAATGGTTGTAATTCCGAATAGTCAAAAATAGTACAGCGAAATTTTCAGCCCGCAAACTGGATAATTTCAACTTGCGAAGTAGTAAAATTTTATACCTTATTTTGAAAATACAGAAATTTTTCCTTGAAAACTTCGATTAAAACTTTTTTTTTTTTTGAAAGCCTCAATTCAATAGAAATATAGGCGAGTCCATAAAAGATATTATGTCTGAGACGATTTGTCAGACAAACCCACCCATTTCTTTTTTTTTTTTTTTCATTTTTTTCCAAAATAAAATTCTGTACTTTGGTAGACCATTTTTGAATGATTTTATTAACAAGATGATTTTTTTTCTTTATTTAAAAAATTAATTTTTAGACGTTGGAAGTACTGTGTTTCGCATGAATTTTTCTAAAAGCTTAGTGTAGTCCAATAAAACTTACGTTTTTTTTTTTTTTTTTTAGGAAATGAATAAATAAAAATGAAAAATATTTTCAAACATTTTTCATAAATTTGTAATTTTTTTAATTTTTTTCGGAAAAAACTTTAATTTAAAAAAAAAAGCTTCACATAACGTTGCTTTTTCAGGTTGATTTTCACAAAGTAAGGGAATATTTTTTCTTGATTAATGGTAGAGGCACCAGTAGGTACTGCAGTGCATAGCTGAAGTTTCCAAAAGATACATCACTTCTTAGGTCAAATTGGAGGTGAAATATGCGCAGGAGAAACTCAAAATATAAGAAAATCCAACCAAAAAAATAACTTCTTCGAAGCCGCGAGGAGATACGATAGAAATGAAAATCCCCCCCCCCTCTCAGATCTGGAACCCCTAATAAATATACATACCAAATTTTAAATCCGTAACTCGATTTGGAGGGGAGATATAAGTAGGGCAACCCCTTTTTCAAAGACAAAGAAAGGAAAACCTCAATATCTCCCTTCCACATTGACCTACGAAGGCTGAACACGAATATAAATTCAGATTTTTACTTCGACCCCTATTAGTACCTTCTCTTAGACAGAGGTACATTTAGGGGTCAAACTGAAAGTCTGATTTGCTATAAGTGTTTAGGATGTTTGATTTATGTGAAATCCACATCAATATCATGAACGTACCTAGGGGTGCAGCTACAGTTCAGCAGGGACTCCTATGAGAATTTTGCTTCTCGGCTATGACTTTTTCCTTTTATAAACTGCAATTATACTGAATATGAAAATATTTCAACTTTTTCGGACTTTCCAGTATAGTTCTGTTTGCTCCAAAATTTTAGTTTTTTTTTTGTTTTTTTAAAATTAAAAGCCATTTTGAAAGTACATTATGAAAGGGGAGAGAGTGTTGATTTTACGGAATTTTAATAGAAATTTTCTTTAAAAAATTGAAAAAGAATGAAAATTTTTGGCAAGTACATTATAATTTTAGGGGAATTTCTATTGGAAAAAATTTTTAAATGGAACAAAAATGCTAATAAAATTTTTATTGAAATATAATTTTTTTAATAAAATTTTTCATTAAAAAATTGAAATATAAAATTGAATATTTGAAATACATGTATAAAAAATTATCAAAATTTGAACGTGATTTCTGTTTTAAAAGAATTTGAAAAATAAAAGTTTTAATTAAATTTTTATTAAAAGAAATTTTTTTTAAATTACCGAAATTTTTGCTAAAAAATTTGAAATTTGTGCAAATTTTTTTATAAAATAAATGGCAATTAAGCCAGATTTTAATGAAATTAAACAATCGAAATTTTTATAAAATTTCCATATAAAAATTTGAAAATGTATTCAAATTTGTATAAAAATTTTGACACAAAATTGGAAAAATTTTCGAAATTTTGATGAAATTTTTATTTAAAAAAATTAAATTTTCATATGAACCTTACATTTTTGCTACAGAAATTGAAAAATCATTCCAATTTTTACGAATTTATAATTTAAAAAAATGAAAGAAATGATTGAAAAATTATTTTTATAATACTTCCAACCGATATTTTTTCAATGCTAAAAATAACCAAAGGGTTTCCACACATTATAGGGCACACAGTAGAAGCTCGAATCACATATCCATCACTTACAACCTACTATATTTCCCAAAAACGAAAAAATTACGTCAATTTTATTCCGATATCCAGCTGTTTACGTACATTCTAAAATTTTCCAATATTCCCTTACACACATGTTCACATCTAAACGTCGTCTGACAAAAACCACCTGGTGTTTTCCCATATCACGTGCGCCGATTTACATATATGCAGCATTTCAAAAATTTCAAAATAAGCCATCAAAAGTTTCTTTCATGTCGCAAGTTAAAAAACGATGCGATTTTTTCCCCCATCACGAATGTCACAATATGAGCATCATTCCCGACGGTACAATCCAATCTACATACCTATACTCTTTTCTCTCAAGTCCAAAAATTGTAAAACTCGCTAAGCGAAACGATGAAATCGATATATTATACTGTAAAAGTGTCACTTTACTCGCTTTTAATGCCACATTTCTACCAAATGAATTTTTTAGATTAGCTCACCAAAACATTTAGCTTTAAATATCACTCGTCACGCTTCCGAACAACATTAGAAAACAACACGTGAAAAAAATATTTCGATTATCAATACAAAAAAGTACACAACTACGTTGGCGAAATAAAAAAAAAAATGTTAAATAATTCTAAAAGTAAAAAGTATAAAGAAAAAAAAAGAAATAAAAGACAGAGTAAAAACAGTTAACTAGCCACATATTAAGGATATCGTGACTACAGCGTATTTCACGTAAAAAAAAAAAAAAAAAAAAAGAAAAGAGAATATATTACAATGGGAAGGGGGTAGGAGGGGGGCTACATCATCGAGTACACCAGATGGTGTATGCATATTCGATGAGCCTTATCGACTGGAGTAAGTAAGTATATGGGTGAGTTGTTGTTAAGTATACTGAAGAAAGCCTCAATTTTAAGCTAACCATAAAGCTAACGTTTATTCGACCCTTTTCGACTACACACGAAATATTTTCAAATATTTCTAGCTAGTCGGTGGGTTAATAACCGGATGAGAATACGTATCATACCGCAGAATGATAATATTACAATGTTACTCCTCCTCCCATCACCTACTTTCCTTACTGCCATGTAAATTACACGCCTAAAAATACAATAAACGTGGCAACAGTGCAATTCAAACTACCAACATAGGTTAGCAATAATTTACGTAATACATATTTATGGTTTATTTATTTATTATTTCAATGAAAAAAAAAAAAAAAAAAATGTGTCTACGGTGAATAGTCGCATACTTCATAGTACAGGTTCGAAATGAAAATTTATCATTTTTTTCATTACCGTACGTTACGTAATATTTGCCAAAAAAATATTATTAAAAGTCAACTTTTCAAAACACAAAATCACACACAAACAGAAATCTATCGGGTGCCCAATGTTTACATACTCGTACCTATATCGAAGGTAATTTCTACATAAATTTATACGACAAACGTATAAGCTTTAAAATGCTAGCGAAAATACGCGTGCTCGAACACGAATCATTTACCTAGTAATTTTTCATTATAAAAACGTACGTTCGGCAACATCGCATCGTTTTCTGTTCAACGTAACGTCAATGTCGACACACCTTTTTAAGGCGTTTTGATTGGTTTGATTTGGTTTGGTTTGGTTTGGTATGGTTTAGATTCGTTTTACGTTGTCGTTGTATAGTTCTTATATACGACGAAGAATCTGCAGGTACGCAAGGCAAAAGTCGTTGTTAATCATAGATACGACATAGCTAGGTTTAGGTAACATACACTTTACACTACTAATGCAGACTTTTTAGGTTTGAATCCGATCAAAATTCACAGAAAGCAGAAATTTTGTAACTAGGTACTGTGAAATATGTATTTCAATATTTCTGAACTTTTCTAAAATCTATGCTCATTTTGACTTGATTAGGGGGGGGGGGAGGAGTGTGTTGGTGTGAATTTTGACTTTTTGGCAATTATTTACAAAATAACGCATTTAAGAAAAAAATGTCGAAACAAAAGTTGTGGAGCATTACAAAACGAACATTTTTTACTTGTTTGCCTTTTTTCTAAACGAAGTCGTGGGGAGGAGCTAGGGCGTCCAAAAAAAAAAATCATTTTAGAAAAATCTCCGATTGACACGAATAATTCACTCTCAGTAAAATTTTTCTTATGTAGTACTTCCCACAATAATGTAAAATCAGAAAAATGTTGGACTATTCCCTTTTTTCATAGTGGTGAGGGGGGGCAGGCTTACCCGTCAAAAAGTTGCTACTTTCTTAATAAACAAGTTCATTATGCTAATAATTCAAAAAATAGTTTCAGACAAATGTTGAAGAGTGTTTTGCTTTTTTTTTTTTAATTTTCTCCCAGGTGGTCATGGGACGGAGTTATGACGAAAAGAAAAAAAAATGACCTCTAAGAATGGATAATACACGCCTATACGAGTCAGGTATGAACTCCAACAAACCAAAAGTTGAATGAATCTAATACAAAGGTTTTTGTGGTCATGCAATTCGATTTTGACAACAATTTGAGCGTTGGACTTAAACTGGGCTACTGAAGGATAGGTTCAAAATTCAAAATTTGCCAAATTCTGGACATTGGTGTTAATTTACCAAGCTCCAAGATTGTCTTATACTAAAATATTTTCAAGATCCTAAAACACCATGTTGGAAAACCTATACATCAAATCGAATACGCATTTGTGTGCATTTTGTAAAATTTTGAACTTTTAAAAAGCCATTTTTGGGCCTAACTTGGGTTCAATCGCTAAAAACTCATTAAACTAGAACAGCGGATTTCAAATCCCATAAATCGACACCAATGTCCAAAATTTCTCAAATTTTGTATTATGAACCTCCCCTCTGGAAGTCTAATTTGGGTACAACGCTCAAATGGTTATCCAAATCGAATTCGGCCACCATAAAAACCCGTGTCATAAACTCATTTAATTTTTGGCTCGCTGAGATTAATCAGGGATCCGGAGCTGGAGCCGGAAGGTAAAAGAAGGAGGGCCCACTGCGGTAAATTTTGTTTGGAGCCGGAGCCAGAAGGCCTTCAATCAAAAACCTAGGAATTGGAGCCGTAGAAACCAAAACTCCTTCCTCCGGATCGCTGAATTTTTTTTCTTTTTCAACAAGATTTTCAAAGTATTAATCATAATAAGATGATAATGATGTTTATGGAAGTGGAAGTATTCGTACTCCACGTATATGTTGAGTGTAAGGATTCCAAGCAGAGCCGGATGATGGTGAGAGGAGGGTCTTCTCTGGTTGATATTTTTGGAGCCGGAACCGGAGGAACTTGAACTGAAAATCCTGGAGCTAGAGCCCCTTTTTTTAAATTTTGAGAATGAGAGCTGGAGTCAGAGGGACTCGAATCAAAAATCTTAGAACCGAAGTCGGAGGGACCAGACCCTCTCCTTCTGAACCCCTGGGACTTATATGTTACTCGCATAGGCGTAAATTATTTATTTCTACAGGAATTTTCAAGCGTCACTTTTTAGCCTGATTTTCTACGTCACATTGTCAATGAAATCCAGGCGATCACGGCCTATCAACCGAAGGGGATAAGGGGCGATCAAGAAAATCTGTTTTGGGTTCGTAGAAGACCATTACGACCATTTTTGGCCATTTCAGATAAGTATTTTTACTTTTTATTTTTTCCTGTAAGACTAAAATCATTTATGCCGACCAAAATCTCTCCAATTTGGCCTATGGGCTCAGTTTGGCAGCGGATTAGATACATATGAGTGCGGACAACCTTATGTCAAAATTCAATTATGCCCAAATGGGGGAGACGGGTGGTGAGGGGTCAAAATCGCAAAAATTGTTCTTTTTTGAGTCAATCGATAGCGAATCCAAAATTGTATAACACACCCAAAAATTAGCCTTCTGGGCCAATTAGGAAGGGAGATATAGAGGTTTCCCCTTTACGACCTTTAAAAAGGGTTTTATCTCCCTATCTCTTCTGAAAAATTGAAATTTGGCATGTACACTTAGTAGGGGCATTTTGGGTGTTTTAACTTTTCAGACCCATTGAGCACCCCTGCAGCCTAAAAATGTGATTTTTTTTAATGGATTTTCTCATGTTTTGAGTTTGTTCCTCGCATGATGTGTATATTCAGTAAAGCTTCTTAGTCTGCATTTTGGGGGAGTTTTGACTTTTCAGACCTATTGCACCCGCTCGCAGCTTCAAAAATGTGATTTTCGGTCGGTATTTCTTATACTTGCACTAAGTTAGGAAGTTGATATTGAGTAAAAAAATTGAAAATGTTTGTCTTTTAACGCTTTACAACATTTCTCTGAACAAACTTTTTGAATTTTTTAGCATAACGATCTTATTCTTTGAAAAAGTTGCAGATTTTTGGTGGGCAGCCTTCCCCCCCCCCTCCATTTTGAGAAAAAGGAATGGTCCAACATTCTTTTCATTTTATGTAATAATGGGAGGTATGATGCAAGAAAAACGATACTAAATATGAATTGAGCAGATTTTTGAGAATTATTCGTCAGTTGCAGATTTTCAAAAATTATTTTTTCCTGGACGCCTTAACTCCTCCCCACGACTTCCTATGGAAAAAACTCAAAGGAGCAAAAATGTTTTTTTTTTTAATACTGTACAACTTTTATTTCAACATTTTTTTCGTAAGTGCGTTATTTTGAAAGTAATTGCCAATAAACCAAACTTTGCACCTCCGTTTGCCGCCAAAAGGGGGAAATACACATGGGTTTTAGGAAAGTTTGGGAGTATCGAAATTCGTACTTCATAGTACCTAGATACAAAATTTCTGCTTTTCGTGATTTTTGATCAAGTTTGGGCTATTTTCGAGCTAAAATGACTGCACCTATACTAAAAAGGTTGAAAACTTGAAGTACATTGTTGCCACATATTGTATTGCTATTTCGCAGCAGGGAGCGTATTAGTACTAGCTTTAATTTATCTTCAAATCGTATACAAATACGTATAGGCCTACCAATTACGAACACACCCTTATGATATTGTTAAATTAAAGCATTATTACGACCACCACCGCTGCAATATTTAATCGCATGGTAGAACGAGAAAGGCAAGATACAGTACTTAAATAAAAAACAAAAGGAAACCGAAACGTCCCAATGTTGAAATTTGTGTTAGTAGGTATAAAAAAAAGATAATTTGAAAAAAACCTTTTTGTTTTTTTTTGGTTTATACACTTTTTTTTAGCAACTCTGTGGTTGACTAGCTCGAGCCAAGTTATCTAGGCAATGTACGATACTGCGTCACATTTGGGGTGTTTGCTGTTAACCATTTGTGTTTAATTCTTTCCGGCAATATCAGTGAAAACTGGATTTCATAAATGAAATTAAATAATATGAATTAATTTCTTTAAATAATAATAATAATAAGTGTAATAACACCGGAAAGGTTATCCGAGGTATACACCCAACAAAAGAAAGAAAAAAAAAGAGAGAGAGAGAGAAAAAGTAAATAAAACATCGATCAAAAAGCTCCTTTAAACATTGAATGAAACCTACCTGAGTAGCGCAAATGAAACACGTAGTGACTACTTTTGAAATAACATTCATTAAAGTTTTCGTCTCGTTGATAACTGAATCTACTTTAGTGAACGTTGCTGCTTTACCGACAGTCGGATTTTTCACCGTGAATTGTAACTGTTGCACGTGAGTAGGTACTTGATCGAGTTGTTCTAATAATTCTTTCTTTTGCGTACCAACAGGAACCTAATTAAAAAAAAAAAGAAGAAACACGAAGATATTTCAATACTGTTCACATCAAATGGAACAGAAGATGAAAATGTATTCAAAAAGAATTACAGAAATTAAATCATTGCTATTAGTATAAGAAAAATGAAGGAGAAATTGTACTCGTATCACATTTTTTTTACATCACGATTTTTTAAAATCAAAAGGTCCAAAAAAAGCCTTCATCTTCGTCTTGTTCTGTAAACATCACCAACCTTCAAACATACGTACTAAAGGAGATTTTACACGATCAAATTAGACCTTACTCCCCATGTTAAAATTTTCAAAACAAAAAATTCGTTCGAATCGTGGTTTTGAATAGTGAACCTTGTACTAGGCAATTTTTGAAGCATTTTTTGTTATATACGAAATTTGCCTATCTTTATTTTTTAAAGGGATTCATAAAACTCGAACGAATTCTGTCCCTTCAGTAATTAAGATAGGCAAAATGTGTACATAATAAAATTTGTAGGAACAATTTTTATCTACAAGGTTCATCACTTGGATTGGTGATCAGATCAAAATTCTGAAACTACTCGTTTGTTAAATTTTTTGATGCCTGTACAGTGATATCCATGAGGAAAGGGGGAAGGGGCTCAGACTATCATAGTTGAACTCGTCTCTGCCCAAACCACAAATCAACGGAAATATCATTCATTAAATCCTTGACGTCTGTGGCTTTGATAAAAGATGCACATCCAGTTGTCTCAGGAGGAAAGAGGAAAAAAACAATATTTACTCACATTTTACACTGTAGAAGCGCTAATCGCGAAATCATAATCATTATTCACAACTCTGCAAGGTAGAGCTACTTTTACCCTATTTACCCAGAACGCAAACCAAAAGCGCTCGTAAATCAGAAGAAACAATTTTAACACCAAAAAATAACCAATAGGGTTTATTCAAAATAATTTTCAATTTTACCAGAATCAAAATGACTGGTTGAAAACGAGTGTTTTTGGGCCTATTCGAGGTTGTAAATTATGAACACGATGTAGAATCTTTACTCAGAGTTTTCGTTCCCGAGACACACTCACTAACTTTTTTCCTTCGCTGTACTCACTAAAAATATCCATTGAACACGAATCAGTTACAGAAAATCCTGGTGCAGAGTTGTTCATGACTATAGCCATTGGGAGCGCTGTTCACTAAATCCCGCAGAGGCATACTCTGAAACTTCTGCGTTTTGATTGGTTGAGATCTTAGTGTTTGTCTACACTGTCGCAAAGTTTTGCAGCGCTGTGGGTTTTAGTCTAGAGTAAGAGTTGCTTTGAATAGAGTCTTGTCTTCTGAATAATAGCTGGCATGCCAGGGATCAGCGCCTCTACAGGATAAATCATGAGTAACTTTTTACCGATTCCCCTTAATCTTGGAACCACCAGATGGACATCTTGTAGTTCCAGCGGGAGGGGGGGGGATTTTCTGAAAACGTGACGTTTTTGATTTTTGATTTGAAGTTATTGATCAAAAACTCGAAAAATTGAAAAATAAAAGAAGTTGATAATGAAACAACAGAAAAATTTCAAGTAAAAAAATTAATTAAAAATGAAGAAATTGAAAAATTGAAAAATTAAGAAATGGAAGAAATAAAGAATAAACAAATAAAAATATTGAAAAATTGAAAAAAGAAAAAATTAAAAAATTAAAAAAACAAAATCAAATGTCAAAATGGAGTGAAGAGAAGAGTAAAACCATTTGATTTGAAGTTTTTGATCAGAAATTCGTAATGAAAGATGAAATTTTTCCCCGCATAAATTTTTTACTTGAGCTTTGAAAACTCAAGATAGAGCGAATTGTGACTAATTCGAGGCCATAGATTGTAAACATAATGCCAAATTTCGCCTAAAAGGCTTCGTTCGCGAGATACGCTCGTTAACTTTTTTTTCGTGCAGTGCTTGCTGAAAATAATCATTGAAAACGACTCAGGAGGGTCGAAATAGAGTGAATTCCTGAGAAAAAATCCATAAATTGATCCAATAATTTTTTTCTCAAAAAAGCAATGCTGGGGATTGATTGGACGGAATATTTTGAAATTTTTGGCATCTATGAATGCGATTTCACCGATTTTTACCCGTACAAGTTATTAATTACTAATTTTTATCGCAACATTTTTTAGATTTAGGGCACAAAGGTTACTCCAAATGCAATTTTTGAACAAACAAAAATGTAGAAAATCTTTCAAGAAGAAACTTTTAGTTGAAAATTTTTATCGTAGAACCAGTAGAAGGGGGAGGTAATACGCATTTCTAAAAAAGGGGATGGAAAAATGACACCCTAGCTTATTTTTATCTAAACATATTTTAGATTAAGAATCAGTTGTCAAATTTCTTTTTACATTTAGTGCGAGCGGTTGCTGTAATTCGACTATAGTCTAAAATTAAATTAAACATAGTACTTACTTGATAGGAAAATTGTCTAACAACTTTATACAGCCTATTCGCCTCTTCTGCGAAATACTCGGCTTGTGTGAATAAATCCTGAGTAGTTCTGAGCGCCCCTTCACCTTTTGTGAATTGGTACATGCTGAATGCCATACTCGACATGTTCTTCGCTCTTTTTACGATATCGTTGTTTTCTTCCAGCACCGCACCTCCGCCATTTTCTTTCCAACGTTCCGTTTCAGCTTCCATTTCGGTTGTGGCTAGTTTCATTTCTAAACCAGCTTTCGCTATTTTCTCTTGTTCCTGAAAATTAATCTCGTTGTATTAGACATTCGTACTATGTAGTATAATTACTTTACAAGTTTCATTTCTAGAAAACATTTATACGAAAATGTTTACAGACTTTTTCAGTATTAATGTATTTCTTCCTCCCGCCAAATTTGGACAAGACTGAATTTCGTTTCAAGATTATTCCCACTCATATATACCCAATCCGCTGCCCATATAAGTCCACTGGACGAATTTGAGCGATTTTAATCGGTATCCAGTGTAGTAAATTATTTTAACCTTGTAAGAGAAGGGGGCATACGTTCAAGAATATAAAATGAATATCTAGCGCAAATTTTGTGGAGGGGATGCCTGTGAGTCCCGAAACGAGATTTCTAACGTTCTGTGCAACATTTCTCCGATTTTATATGGACACATAAATTTGTAGAAATATTTTTTGTGATAAAGAATTTTTGCAAAACTTTTTAAAGCAAACAAAAATAGTTACTTACAAAAATTGCATATCTACAAAATTTAAGGGACTGCATTGAATGCAAATTTTTTTTTTGTTATTCAGAATAAAAATAAAATATAACAACTTTGATAAGATAGGAATGAAATTCATACGTTAGGGCTTGTGAAACATTTATGCACATAGCCCCTTCAATTTTGAAGACATACAATTTTTCTAAAGGACAATTTTTGCTTGCATTGAAGAGTTACGCAACAATCCCTAATCACAAAAATATTTCTACAAATTTTTGATTTTCTTGAATCACTGCCTCTTTAAATTTTGAGTTAGGCAACCTGTTCGTAGGTCCATTTTTACTTATTTTATCGGTTTCTACCCAGATCTTATGAATTAATAAAGCCTCTACATTATCATTTTTAGCCTGAATTTCTATGACATGTTATCAATGAAAACCAGTGTATTACGGTCTGAAAGGAGAAGTATCAACGAAATACATTTTGGGGTCTTAGAAGACCATAACGACTATTTTTGGCCATGTCAAATATCTATTTTCATTAATTTTTTTTTTCTCGAAACTCAAAAATTATTATCTCAGCCCGATACAGAGCGAAATCGATCAAATTTTGGGAATCGGCTTCGATTGGCATGAGATTTGATATTCTGAAGTAGAGACGACTTCGAGTCATAATTCAGTTATGCCCAAATTTAGGGGAGGGAGTGCTGAGGAGCTAAAATCACAAAAAATGTTCCTTTTTCAGCCACTCGATAGACAATCTAAAGTGATATAACACAGTCAAGCTTCCTAGATCAATTGGAAGGGGAGATATGAGGGTTTTCCCCCTTTTTGACCTTGAAAAAAGGCTGCCCTTCCTTTATCTTCCCTCCAAATTGAGCTAGAAAGCTGAAATTTCGTCTGTAGACTTGGTAGAGGCCATAGATGTGCCTTTTGAGGGGTTTGATTTTTCAGATCCATTGCGCCCCCTTTACAGCCGAGAAATGTAATTTTGTGGGTGGATTATTTTCTTACGTTTTGAATTTGTTCGTCGCATAACTTCCCACCATCTTGAGTAAAGAAGTTGAAATTTAGTATGTACATTTAGCAAGGGTTCTAGATATGTTTTTCTGGGGTCTCGACTTTTCAGCCTCATTACACTCCCTCACAGCCCTGAAAATGTAGTTTTTTGGTAGGTTTTTCTTATTTTTTGAGTTGCTCCTTGTATGACTTCCCTCCGATTTGAGCTGGAGAGTTGAAATTTCAAATGTATATTTGGTAGAGTCCTAAATGCGCCTTTAACAAGTTTCGACTATTCAGTCCCATTGACAACCCCCTCCCCGGCCCCATTATTAGGAAAATAGCATCGTTTTTGACTCTCATAATTATAATATTTCACAAAAATCACTTCCTTATTTTAATATTGGAAACACTGTGATGTAAAAACTAGTCCTCATACACTACATGATAGGCAACCATTTGTGTAGATTGGGGCAATAGACACCTCTGATCATTGGCTCGAAAATCTCATTAAAATCGGGAGCATTACAGTCCGTCCACTACCCATGTTGAAAATTAGATTTTCGCAATCTGCGAACTTTCGAAGCTGATTTTGAACCCGAAAAGTGGGTCAGGCAAACGTAGAAACTCAAATCACTCCTTTTAAATATATTGTGTATAAAGTTACGAACAAAGTTAAAAAGTTCATTTTTTTTCGAAAATAACGTACTTTGAGGATTTCTAGCACTACCCCTTCCCCACCTCCTTCCTCCCTTCGTGATATGTGGCCTAAATTTTGTAGGTATGCTGTCTTTCCCACACGAAATAAATATCCTCATTGAATAGGGTTAAAATCCGAGCAATTATATTCTTTTTCCACTTCACCTTAATACCCAAAAAGTGAAGTTTCGTAAAAATTTTGAAAATCCGAGATCGAAGGTATTTTACTTATTTTTTAAAAATGCGGTCGGAGCTCTCCTGCAGGAAGACTCAAATGGCTTAATTTCGAAGGGGTTCGCGCCCTTGGTTGGCACCCTTCTTTATTTTAAGAATTGTAACTACTGAGGCGGCATATTACCGATAAAATCTGGCTAATAATACAAAATTACAGCCAACTATATTCCACAATACATCAATGTCGTAATGAATAGAACCACGAATAACCTCAATCAGTTTATGATTACATTTTCGACGACCTAATCAAATCCATCACTTAATAGCGAAAGTACGTTGTTAATCGTATCAAAGTCGTACCACGCATTTATTTACCCTTTACGAAAGAGCTGTTCGTTACGTAATTCAGCTCGAATTTGCACTCTTATCGTGGTAACATTTTATTCAAAAAACCCAAATAAATTATATATGTATATATATCCATAGTGAAGGCAACGAGAGGATCACATTGCCACATAGTTTTAAAACGAGTTGTTATATAACTTTCCGCCAACTTCCACATTATTGATCCACTGCGGGGCAGGAAAAAAAAAATCTCAACTATTCCAAATCAAATAAACTTTTCCGTTCGTTTCCGTTATGGTTGAACAACAACGAAGGCAGAAAAAAAAGCACCACCGTAGCAGGGACTCCCTTTTTTTCCGTAACTTTATACATTTTCGTAAACATGAAAGACTTTTTAGGGTACATCGTACACCGTATACACGAATTTAATCTTAACGCTGTGTTTTCAGTGTAAAATAATACTTACGTCTACGTCCAATCTGACAGATTTCAGCGGTTTATTTGTCGTGCCATGTTTCTGAAATGAAAAAAGAGAGAGAATGAGAGAGAAAAAAAACACAGCCAAGCTGTCATTATAATATATATATACTAGAGCTATATGTAATGTACCACGCATACGTAACCGTATACTACACATAAAATGTACATAGACTACCAGCGCAGCGTAGCGTACAAATACACATATACTTTTACATATAAATGAAATACGACGCTTTAAATGGCTAACTAATTTAAAATTCTTTTTTCCGCATAAATTCTGCGAAAACTTTACAGACTAAGTAAATAAAACCGATAAAAAAGTTATCAAACTTTCAGAGTGTCGTAAAAATTGCATTCTATATAGATTTACGAGTATTTGAAATAAGAAACCCCCCGCCCCGCCGTCCGTACCCTACCCTCCACTCGTACCCATCAGCTTAGCGCTAGTATCTCTATTCAAAAGCAGAGGGAAAAATTTTTACGCTATAAATTCATCGCCAGTTCGCTGCTTTTCGCTGGCTTTGGTTGAAATATGAAACATACCGGAGATGTGGCGTGGCGGTGCAGAGGGGTACTCTACAAGGGACCGGTAGGTAAGTAGGTAGGTAGGTAGGTAGGTACATAATGTAGGTAAAATGCTGCAACTAGCCAACCTCGTAAATATACCGCAATCGTAATCTCGTATATGTAGCTAACTATGTAGCCAGTACCTCGTCGCACAAAAGCTAGAGGAAGTTTCCAACTTGCGATTATTCTGTCATGAAAAGTCCAAACCTAGAATTGTGTTGTACATTTTCGCAAAGTTTATAGAGTTTAAACTAGGGTGAACGGAAATTTTGCTATTTTTGAGAATCTGAAAACGGCGGCGGGCTCACGCTAGTAGCGACATAACCTCGAAAGGATGTGGAATTTTTTAAAACTTGCAAAACTCACTTGAAGTTTGAAAATTTTCAGACATTTTTTCCATCCAAAAATGCATTTATTGTACATATTTGAGCCGAAAATTATTATTAGCGATAAATTTTCATCATTCTCCCCTTTTTTCAGAGGTTTTTAGAAAATGCCATTTTTTTGTGTTCTTTTACGATTTTCTGAAAAACTGCGAAATAAAATTTTTTTTCATGAAAAACGCCCTTCTACTCCAGTAAAATTAGTCTAAAAAAGGGATCTACGCGCAAAAGTTAGGCAGCAAGCATTTTGATCCCTAAACACGAATCCGAAGAGTCCCCATCTGCCCCTCGTTGTTGTTAATCTTAGCCCCCTACTCCAAATCTGGTTCGTCAAATTTCGGAGCTCTAGTTGTGCAAAAGAGAGCGGTCATGAAATTCGAATGAAAATATTCGTAGAAAATGATAAGATTACGACGTTAAACTGGGAAAAATAATGTTGAGCCCGTAAACGGGGGTGATATGGACGAAATAGGTCCACCTTAACAAACGATACTAAATAATATTATGAATAATGTGCCCGCCGTTATGACATAAGTACCGGGCAGTTTCACCAGCACATCATTGATTCTACCCCTTTGTGTACCCCAACCCTCACCCCTCACCCCCAACATCGCATTACATTGATAACTTTTCAAATATTGATCCTATAAAAAATGTAGAAAAGTAATGTTTCAGTGACTGAAATTTCCAATTTGATAATCCCAAATTTGTATCTTCAGAAAAGAACTTATCCCCGAGTGTAATAGTATTACTTTTTAAAGTTGGGGAAGATTTTCGAAATATTCCAAGCACAAAATCGTCTTCACCCCGAATTTAGAATGTTTCGAAAAATTTTGAAATACTTCAGAATATTTCTGAAAATTTTGAATCATTTTGAAAGATTTTAGAATATTTCTGAAAATTTCTGAAAATGTTACTGGATCATCTCAGAACAGGTTCTGAAAATTTTCTGAAAATTTTGAAATACCATTCAAAATCATTTCGGAATATCTTAAAATATTTATTTTAGAAATATTTTAAGATAATTTTCGGAATAGTTCGAAATATTTCAGAATATTTCTAAAAATTTTGTGAAACGAAATATTTCTAAAAATTTTAGAAAACTTGAAAATTTCCGAAATTTTTGGAATATTTTGACATGTTTCTGATAGTTTTGGAAAATTTCTGAAATTTTAGGAATATTTTGAAATATTTCTAAAAATGTAATACTTCAGAGTATTTATGAAAATTTCCGAAAATTTCTGATAATGTTATTAGATTATCTCAGATTAGTCTGAAAATTTTGAAATACTTCTGAAAATATTTTCGGATCATCTCAGAAAATTTCTAAAATCTTCGAAGTATTTCGGAATATTTCAGAAAATTCCTAAAAATTTTGCAAAACAAAATATTTCTAAAAATTTCTAAAATTTTCTCAATATTTTGGAATATTTTTGCATGTTTCTAATAATTTTGGAAAATTTATGTATTTTAGGAATATTTTGGAATATTTCTGAAAATGGAATATTTTAGAGAATTTATGAAAATTTCCGAAAATATTATTAGATTATCTCAGAATAGTCTGAAAATTTTGAAATACTTTTGAAAATATTTTCAAAACATCTCAGAATATTTCTAAAAATTTCAGAAAACTTGAAAATTTCTTAAATTTTTGGAGGTTTTTTGCATGTTTTTGATAATTTTGAAAAATTTCTAAAATTTTAGAAATATTTTGGAATATTTCTGAAAATTTTGAAAAATTGCTGAAATTAAAGATTTCAAAACATTTCTAAAAGTTTTGAAATATTTTAAAAAATGAAAAATTTTATGTTATTCTAAAAATTTCTGTAAATTTTTGAAATATTTCAAAACATTTTTGAAAATTTTGGAAATTTTTGGAATAATTCAGAATATTTCTGAAAAAGTTTGAAATATATCGGTAATTTTGGGAACATTTTTCAAATTTTTGATAATATTTTCGCAATATTTTGGATTATTTCAGAATGTTTTAAAAACCAATTTTTTATTCATTAAATTTCATTAAATAATTACTATTTTCTAAGACTGTAGAGGGAACCACCATTTCAAAAAATTTGAAAAAATATGGAAGGTATAAAACGCTTTTAATAAGTTGAAAAAAATTTCTAATCTCCAGTTTTAAAATAGGGGCTTGCAAGCTTCCTCAAAAGGCCGAAAAATCTGAAAAAATTCTATAACACTCGCTCTAGGTATTTTCATCTTCAAACCAAATTAAAAAAAAATCTGTCTA
>FIZR01011701.1:0-34357 GCA_900060175.1 Ferrisia virgata
AAATTTTTTTCTGAGTTGATACGTGCTGCAAAATTGGAACTGATCGACTGCTACAGTCTGACGTGTGTAAATTACAATTACATTTCATGAAATAAGGGCAATTATTCATTTTTCCTCCTTCAAATTGTTGTTGGGGACAAACCTTCACCGGAAGGACGGTCAAATTGAAAAATGATAACCTTTTTCGAACTCACCGCGAAATTTTAAACTATTTCGATACGCCGCATTTCTATTTTCAAATGATTGTTTTTATTATAAGTGGAGAGGGAGGGAGGGGGGTTGGAATGGGGATGGCAATTTTTTTGGAGGGCCAAGGTATGCTGAGAGTTGAAACTAATCAGCCACAATTGTCTGATTTGCGTAAATTCTAAATACGATTCATCTAAATAGTGTAAGTTCTTTAATTACCCCATCAAATTCAAGTTTGAGGGCAGAACTTCATCGAGGGAGGTCAAAATAAAAAAAGGGTGATGATTTTCGGTTTCAGCGCGAAATTTTGACCTAATTTCATATATCACAGCGATACATTCGAGCAAGTATTCTGTGGCTTAATTTCGGTAGGGGGGTGAGACCAACCTGTTTATTTTCATTACTTCACATTGTGCAGGAATTTTTCGGCCATTTTTGCGGAAATCGACTTTAAATAGTTTCATTTAACAAAATTAACGAGTATTTTTTGGTTCTCACCTATATTTTGAAGAAGAGAGCTGTTTTACAGTCAAAAATCGTCCAAAATGCATAAAAATTGCACTTAAAAGTGCAATAGAATGCAGTTCTGCAGGGTGCAACGGAAAAAAATTACATACTTGATATGGAGGGAAGTACCTCAACCGAAATCCATCGAGTTTTTTTGGTTCGGACCATATCCCCCCAAATCATCTTTTTCAAGGGTCCCCCCCCCCCCCCATTGTGCAGGGTTAAAATTTTGAAACTGTACTTTTTCGAATAAGGCGGACAGTATCGACATTTTGGCAGCTCAATTTTTTGGTTGTCAAAAAAGAACGCTGAATTCGATTTCTAGAGCACTTTTTGGTGTTTAGATTGTGGACTATCCAGTTAGTTACCTGTTCACCTTTCATACTTTCTCATTTTTTGGAATTCTTTTCACCAGTTGAAGAGCCATGGAATAATTCATCACAAAAAACCTCGAGCCGACGACTCAAATTAGAAAAAAACGCAGACCTCTTTTAACCCTAACAATCGATTAAATTACACTCGAAAAGCCCTCAACAAACTTTCGTCAAGGATAAAACAATACTGCACATCTGAAGACTGAACTTGAAACAACTGAACATACCTTGTATCTACTCGTAGTTGGTATTAAAATTTCCTATATGTACTCGACTAGTTTTTTTTTTTTTTTTTACCCAAAAAGAAACATCATTATAAGCCTATACACTAGAGACAATAAATAACGAGGGGTTTTTCAGCAGGGTATCTTGCATTAGAAAAAAATTTCTCAACGTTATTATAATTTTTACGTATCATTTATGTCATGTAGTGCTTCTACATATTTACATTATAAAGACAGGGAGCTTTTGTAACGTAACTCGTTTCATTTTCTTTCTTCGAAATCTCTCTCGTCATCCAGTCACGTTGTCATCAAGTCAATGTCATAAATACGAGCATACAAGTAGACATACTCAATACAATACATATCATTTCGAATATTCGGCGATTAACGAATCACGTTCATCAAAAAAAAAAAAAAAAGCAAAACAAAAAGACGTAATACCCATTAATCGTAAAATCTGCACAGGCAGATTTCAAAATACTTACACCAAAAACAAGTACGATAATTTCATAACATTATCGTCAAATATCTGCCTATACTCAGATGGCGTCAATGATCGTGTAAATGCATAAAAGAAAGCATAATTTCGAGATTCAAAGTCGTCGAATCGTATAAATTATAAAAACGCGATACATTATTGTTATAAGTTTACTACCTATTGTGATATTACTCGATTATAATAATTAAATTGCTTTTTTTATGTAAGATAATATAATATTATACGCGTTCGTTTATCACGCACTGATAAGATGGATTATTTTGTGCATTCTTGTTTTACGTATTATGGAAGTGTATTTATGTACATGTAAAATTGTATAGCAAATATTTGTATATATTTGAAAATCAAAAATATATTATTATTATTTTTTTTTTATAAATAAATAATCGTCAGATGGATTCTACCTAGTCCCAAGCTTCATCATAGAGAATGCTTCTTTAAAGAAAAATTAAAAAGATGATTAGCCTAGGTTCAACTTTTTGAGATCAATTAAGGGTATTTCTGGCTAAACGCACGTGTTTTCAGATTTCCAAAATTTTTACAAAACATTAGGTATGACTGAACAAACTTTTAGGCCACCCCCCCCCACCTTTCGCTCGAGATATTGAAAGAAAAATGCACATGTAGGGGGGGGATCCTTTAATCATTCGAATTGGAGTAAGAATTGATGTTTTAACCAAAATGTAGAAAATAAAGAAGGGTCTAACAACGAAAATTTTTACCTTATTTTGAGCATTGTTACTGGAGTAAAAATTTATTTTTTCATGAAAAAGCTGGTGGTAACTTCGTACCCAAAAGAAGGTATTAACAGAAATCAAATTGTGAATCTGAGTTCATTATCGTGTTCAGGGGGTTTGATTTATGTGAAAACGACACCAACGTCACCAACTCAGGTATTGTCCCTAAAGTGGGGGAGGGAGTGCCCTTGGGTACCGAAGCGAGGTGGCGAAAATTAGAACCACGAATACGTAAAATTTAAACCCCCCCCCCCTACCGTAATAAATTATCAGTTAGGATAAATACGCAAGTTGAGACTTTTTTGAACAAAACTGCAATTTTTTTCAGCTCGAAAACTGGTCAAAAAATTATAAAAGTGGTACTTTTTGACAAATTCGAACACACTGAGCATGAGTCCGGTGTTTAATTTTCGTTCAAATTTCACTCCCCACCCACTTCATGCACCCGTGTTCACAATTCTGCAGCTGTGTTTCTTGGCCAAAATTTTAAAGTCGAAATCTGATCCGGAATTTTATGGTGGACAATTTTTCTCCACAATTTTTTTCTATCGTATTGACCATTTATTTTCGAGAAAAACGCATTTTTGGGGGTTTTTCAAGTTTTTGAAAACAGTTCAACTTTCTAAAAAAAATTTTAAACATTTCCAAAAATTGTACTCGTCGAAACACGCAAGGTGGAGAAAAAAATTTCGCGTAATCCGTTGCCTTCTTCTGCAATGAAATTTCTTCTTTCAAAACTTTTTCTTTTCCCCTCTCTCGAGGTGAAAAATTTTGAAAAAATTTCTGTTATTATTATTAAACCCATCTATACCTTCAACATTTGGATTAAAACCATGATAATTGAATGTTTTTCTACAAATACGTGTTTTTTCGATATTAAATTTTTTTGTCCCTAACATTTTGTTTAGAGATATCTAATGATGTTTTGGGAAAATTTTTAAAATAGAAGAACAAGAGCATTTCGTCTATTCTTATCCCAGAATACCTTTTATGATCAAAGAGAAATTTTTTTTTATAAAAGTAGTCGACCAAAAAAAAAAAAAACGATCCTTCATTGCAAGAGCATCCAAAAATAAGCAACGACCTTTTTCAGCGACAGCAATGAATAGAAATAAATTTATAACATTGAAATTGTTAGAAATTATTTCAAGTACACATGGGACATCCGCTTAACTCACACTGCGATGTTTAACACACCAGATCAATTTGCGCAGGTGGTATAGTTGGCGACCCAATTTAAAAATTTAAACGTACGAAGGGGGAAGAGACCGAAAAATTGAAACTTCGGTTCATTTGGCTGTTCTGTGGCAAAGAATTGATGCCAAAAATTAGCTCATAAATTCATTATTTTGGAGTTTAATGCAATGGTGGGAGGGGTCAAATTACGGTGGCGTGTGCTGGATAAGGGGGACGCAAAAAAAATCCGTTTTGGGTGTTCTGGAAGGCTACTGAAACATTTCAAGACATGTCAAATCTAAACCCCCCCCGCCTTCCTTCCTAGACTAAAATTATTTTCTGAGCTTCATATTAACAACCAAAATCGCTTAAATCTGGTCATCACATTCAGACAGTTGGAAGATTAAATATGTACAAAGAAGAATTATCTTGAGGGATATTTTGGTTAGATCTGAAATTCGGTAAGGAGCGGATGCTGGAAGGGAGAGAGGTAAAAATCAGAGAGGTAATTAAAAAAAAATAGAAAAGGTGATGGTCAAAAATACATACCACCTTTTCTATTTGTTTTAGTTGCATTTTAGATGGCTAAAAATACACCCCAGAGGTGTTATAAGTGGATCCGAGCGACTACCCCTCCCCTGGATGGGCCATATCTCGGATAGTTCGGATAGTTCGGATAGTACCTGATGAAAAAATTGCCCCTAAGCGCGGTATGAACTCGAGTTATTTCAGTTTTCATTAATTTCCCACCATTACTTCTCAATACTTTGGTATTCCACCCCTCATAACTCCCCCCAAATGGACCTTAGAGACTGAAATTTTGGTTGTGGGGGTAATTTTGAATGCTCTACACGGTTGTAAAATTTTTTTTTCATTTGGCGTGTAACACTTAGGGTACTTACCTTGTTAGCTCTATTTAAAGGGGAAATATGCACGCTTCTAAGGTCAAAAAGGGAACCTTCCTTCCCATACTCACCTCTTAATTGACCTAAAAATCTGATTTTTAAATATTCTATTTAACTTTTGATTCCATATTGATTGGTTTAAGAATGGAAAATTTTTGTAATTTTATTCCTTCAACATAGCCTTTCCCAAAAACTGAGCTCAACTAAATTTTGACCTAAGATCATCCACACTTATAAATATCAAATCCACTACCAATTCAAGCCTACTACTCAAATTTGACCGGGTTTTGGTCGGTACTGAGCTGGGTAAATGATTTTTTATTTTCGAAAAAACAAAGAAATAAAAATCTGAATTTAACATAGCCAAGATGGTGTAAATTCTATTCTAAGACGTCAAAACTTTTTTCGCCAATACTCCTTCGCCCTCATCACAGGTCTTCAATGGACCGCAATAGCCTAGTTTTTATTAACAATACGATGAATATAGAAAATCACACTACAAAAAAAAGAAAAAAAAGCAGAATCAAGACTTCTAAACTCGGTCACGGTAGGTCACACTTCTTTGTAACAAATTTGTATAAATACGAGTGAAACAAACACTTTTCAATGGCACGATACAAACGAAAGAATAGAAATTTTTTCCACCAAGGATGTTCGAGATAAAATGTTTTTCACCATTTTTTTCTGTTTTTTGTTGGCCAAATAACGATGAAAAAATTACCACCACGTGCCCACATGCTAGAGATATATAAGCAGTAGCACACCAAAAAAAAAAGATACGAGAAATTGACGCGATAACAAGCGTTTATAGTCGTAAAGTTTCACGGTAAATATGATCCGCAGTAGGTACGACATTCGCAACAATTTTCAGACATGAAATAAGCAGAAGATTATTTTTCAAACATACAGGCTGAGTCGCATGTCATGGTCACATTTACCCTTTTCTACTTTTTTTTCCAGCGCGATTTCAAGCATACATTTTGAGGGCTTATATTATGAGATCCTAAGAGCGCACATTTTCGTTACGAGAAAGTTGATGGAAAGTGAAAAGTCGAGAAAAAAAATACTAAATAAACGACGGAATAGGTTTCCTTTGATATATTGTCTCGAAATGGAATATTCGATATTATTTTTACACTTGGAAATGAGAAAACAAAAATGGCTACCTATAGTTTTGAGTTCATTTAATGTCTACGATATACCAACTATTAAATTAACGAGTGAAAATGTGTTTTCTCTAAAGAATACTGTGACGATAAAATAGCTTCGAGGTACTTGGAAAATAAAAGATGAAACAGGATTGGTAATGATAACATGTTCTTATTTCAACTTATTTTTATTTTGCTGAACTCTCGTGCAATATAAGTAAGTAAGTAAGTGAGTAAGTAATACGTAATATAAATTTAATTGGATAGTTTCAATTTCCACACGCACAAAAGTAAAATGAGTGTTCCCGAATACGAATAAGCGAAATGCTCTTGATCTCAAATCTTCAAAATTTTTACAAAACATCATATTGTTCATCATTAAAAAAATGTCCGAGCAAAAAAACCTTCTCCTCACCCCTTCTCCCCGCAGGGAATGATGGGTGTATCCACATGATTTTTTCCAAAATTTCCCACCCCTTAGAGCGAGAGAAATTGACAGAAGTGAACTCTAAATTGCTGGAGGTTCGGATCCTGGGGGGGGGGGGAGGGCATAAAATTGTTTTCCACCAAAATATGTGTTTTGACGAGTACAATTTTTAGAAATTTTTTAAAATTTTTTGGTGGATTTGAGTTATTTTTCAAAACTTAAAAAATGAATGGAAGCGAAGCGGTTCAGCCCGAAAGTGTTTCGACACTCAACATAGGTGATTTGGCTCTGCCTTCCGATTTTGAAAATTATCAGAATATTGCTGGGAGTCCTTAAAAAAAATTTTTGAATGCAAGAACCTCCCCTCCCTCCTCCAAAAACGCATATCTCTAACTAAAAAATCATCTTAAACGCGTGTTAAATGTTTACGCAAGAAAAAAGCTGAAATTTACCATAAAGTGTGGGGACAAGAGGGGGCTATATACCAGAATTTTTTTGAAAATATTTAACTAATGAATCAGTAGAAATGAAATAAAGAAAACTTTCAAGGTTTATCAGGCAAAAATCAAAAAAGGAACATGACCTATTTTTGACATCGATCGGGGTCATTTTCTGAAAACGCAGCGTTTTTGATACAACGTTTTCGGTTTTTAATTTGAAGTTTTTGATCAAAAACTCGAATATTATGAGTGACTTTTACACTTCTCGTTAAAAAGTTGACATTGGATATGTTTAACTAAGAAAATTGAAAAACAACGCAAATTAAAAGTTTGAAAGAAAAAATAAAAAAATAAAAAAATTAAAATAAAAATAAATTAAAAAATAAAATCCTCACAAAATTAAAAAATAAGAAAAGTTGTAAATAAAAGAATTAAAAAATAAAGATCAATAAAAAGTAAAAAAATGAAAATAAAATTTTTAATTAAAAAAAATACTCGGTACATAATCTACGTAGAGTAAACATTGAAAGAATGTAAGTTTCGATGCTCCAAATGTAGTTGGCACAACTTTTTTCTCCATTTTTGATACGAATATGTCTTAGGACTGGAAGTTGTTTTTTGAAAAAGTGACATTTTTAATGTAAATTTTTGATGCGACGTTTTTGATTTTTGATCCACAGTTTTTCACCAAAAACTCGCGATGAAAGATGATTATGAATGATTTTTGGGTGAGAACACGTATTTTTGCATTTTGACCGGTAGATCATGTCCAAATGGAGCATTATTACAAGTGTAAAAATTTGGCGGTAGCTTTGTACTAAAACAAGATATTGATTTCAGGTCTGGTGAATCTGATTTCATTATCGTATTCAGGGGGCTCGATTTATGCGAAAACGATACCAACATCACCAAACTGGGTATTGTCCAAGATTGGGGAGGGGGTGCACTTGGGCCCAAAAACGAGGCTACGAAAGTTCAGTACGACTTTTCTACGATTTTATATCCACACATACAGTAAATATACAAAATTTCAAAATTCTCTCGTCATAAATGGTTTTTGGTAAAAGTATGAAAGTTACTGCCGCACTTAAAATTGCAATTTTTGAACAAAAATGCAATCTTTTCTTATATTGAAAGTAGATGAAAAAATTAGGAAGGTAGTGTTTTTTGACTAATCAGACACGCTGAATACGAATCTGGCGTTTATTTTTTGTTCGAACCTCTCGTTCGCATTTTGACCTTATGGTCCAGAGCCAAAATTTTAATGGAGCAATCAGATATAAAATCTCATACTGAACAACTTTAATTCTATTAATTTTTAGCGTATTGGTCATTATTTCTGAGAAAAACCCATTTTTGAGCATTTTTTGATTTTTTAAAAACGTTCCAAATCCGCAAACAAATTGAAAACTTTTTTAGAAATTGAACTCTTCAAAGCACATATTTTGGTGAGAAAAAATTTTATGCCCCATCACCCTAAGACCCGCAGTTGCAGAAATTCAAAGTTTTCTTTCGTCGATTTTTCCCTCCATAAAGGCTGCAAAATTTTGGGAAAATTCATTTCCATAGACCCATCATCCCTCTAGATATTTGGAATAAAATCGTAACTTTTGCTCAAATATTCGTAAATACAGAATTTTTTTCAATATATGTACTAAGCAAGTGGGCGGGGGAAATTTTTTCACACATAATAATGTTTTGTGAAAATTTTAAAGATCTGAGATCAAGGGCATTTCGTTTATTCTCATCTGGAAATACCCTTTTTCGCGATAGTTTTTTTTTTAAATTTTAATTTTTAATTTTTCTTAATACATAAGACGGTAACATTTAATTATAGAAAGCTCGATTGATACGCGAAAGCTATTCTTTTTTCCTGTCACAAACAACACGAAATATATTAAACGTGCTGTCTTATAATTTCACCAAGAAACTTTATCATAAGTAGACAATCGTCGAAAACAGTTGCAATTAAATTAGCCTTCTTGTTTCGCAATCGACTAATTCGGCACAAAAGGAGAGAATATTAGATTCTTATCTGAAAATATTAAATTACAATAGCTCTATACGCGCGACCTGCTGTTATCTGCGATATAATCGCATGTAGAATCTTCAAACATGTACTTGTTCGATATTCAAAATATGTCTCTATATAACTATTATGCACCTTTGGTAATTCAACTCATAACTAAATAATTCGACGAACGAAGAGTTGGCTGAATTTGTAGATTGTATAATATCTTACAAAAAGATACCAGTACCTAGTACCTTACCAACTACCTAAGCCTAGTACGTGTAACTGGTATAAAAAGATATCTTGTCTCGTCTCGTGTTTGTTTACGTAGGTTAGGTATATTCACATATAAATAGTATATTGCGTATAGCATAGGAGGTAGCTGGGTACTGCAGACTCTACAGAAGAGGGAGGGAGTGGAGTCACTTGAGAACCGCAAAGCCCCTCGCCGATCTCTATCCCCACCCCTCCCATGGAGATCTGTCGTGCCAACGGGTTGCGGATGGTGGAACAGCTCAAGTGCAACTCAGGAGAATATGGGATATGATCCTGAGTAAGCGGTCGCGGACAATAGGTTGGGATGGATACTGCGCCAAATGGGAGAGAAGGTGGAAGCTCTTCTTTGGTAAAAGCTCCTTCCAACAGGTCCACTCTCAGAAGCGAATATCTCCTTTATAAGGAGCCTTCCCTGCGGCAACACTAGCATCAGGTATTTGTATCTACTTTCCCCTTCCTCATTTGCGATGTATGGATGATTCTTCCTTCCCCTTCACCAGTGCCTTCTCCTTTCAGTTCCAGCTGTCGATGACCATGGGGTCACACACTGACTAAATCTTGGGCTGATCCAGGGTTACGTACTGCCACAAGAGTGGCTTTCACTTTCTGCCTCTGACCTCGACTCTTAGCTTTCGTGTCCCATGGAACACTTTCAGTTCAAAACAGAGGCCCTCCAGGTACAGAGGATAGCATGGTAGCTACCTATAATCTACCTGGTTCTGTCTTCTGCATCATCTGTGACATTTAGCGGGCTTAAGAAAAAACAGCCTTTCCTCCACGTGTTCATATTCATAGGATCCCTTACTCGACCTCAAAGGAAGATATCGTTCAAGATATACACTCTGCATATGGTAAGCCAATCGAAAATGTTCAATTTGCTGAATACCAAAATCTCTCCTTCAAAGGAAAGTCAAAATTTGACATAGCCACAATGACTACCCATCGTTTCAACAGATGGAGAGCCAACCATTCATACAAGTAGGCTGGGATCAGCTATATGTCTCCACGGAGAACTGTTACCTGAAATCCTCAACGATACTCCATCCCCATTACTCGCAGAAGATGCAGATGTCAACCAACTTGACTCTTATTGCGACTGACTGGCTGAGTACTTTGGAGACGTCACCAGCAAAGTCTCCACTCAAGTGAAGCAGAGGCATCTCATTACCTAGTAGACTCCTGAGCTGATGAAACTAAAAGCCACATACCACAGAAGTATCAACCACTCCCGGAAAGAACTCCTCCACTCAGAGCTCGCTAATGCCAATCTTTTGAACCAACAACTACGGAAACTGTATCGAGATCGACAAGCAATAATTGATGCCAAATTCAATGCCGAGAGGTTGTTTTGTTCTTCCAAAAATGCATGAGGCAAAACCAGTGAAGAAGAAGGGTACAATACAAATTGATAGGTTTGTGCTTAGTCAACCAGAGGCACTTCTGGATTCTAAATTTCCGGCTGACCCAGCTGTTTTTGAAGATTACCAGGGAAACAGCTACAAGGACAATAATACACCAACGTTCACTGCAGCTAAAATCATTCATCATCGGCAATAGATTTCAGTCGCTTACGACCATATTGCACCTAAGAGTTCGCCACCTATCACAATCCCATGCCTGTAAAGCAGCTTTTACCACAGAGCCTATTTACGTTTTGATGATATCACACCACCCGGTCGGAGATCTTCCTCTCTCTCTCTCTCTCTTTTACCTGGGGCCTTACCAAAGAGAATGTCTTTTTGAGATTTACATCTTCTTTACTGGTCACATGTCCAAAATACCCTAGAATGCGTTTCTCGCACTAAACACTCAGTCTGACTGGCTCCTGTGCAAGAATGGGATACTTCCCAAAACCTTGGAAGCTAGGAAAAGTCATTTCTGTTCCAAAGCCAGGAAAATATTCCACCACGTTTACTGTGCTACCTCAAATATTATCTTGAGGAACACGCACCATACATAAAACACCAGTATGCATTTTGTAAAGACATCGCTACAGACCATGCGTTCCAAGCTCTTATTAATAATATTCAGACCCAAAAAGACAACAGGCTAACAGCTTCGATCTCGCGGCACAAACAAGGCGCTTTTGATCATGCAAGATGGTTATACCATCATCAAAGAACTTATTAAACGAAAGATGCCAAGATAAGATAGTATGCTGCATTCTGTCATACTTTAAGGATAGATGCATCCAATTCCGGGACACCACTAGGAATATTGACCGCGGCTGCCCTCAGGGGTCAGTACTGCTGGGCCCACTACTGTGGATTATTGTATTTGATAGTAGATTCCGCTTCAGTATGGAAAACTGATAGTTACTCCTTGGATTTGCTGATGATGAGCTAACTTTGATTTCTGCCAGATCACCAGAAGAGCTCAAGCTCCGAGTGGACTTGTTCAATACGTTGATTGATAAGTTCCTACAGAGCAAATTTTCTCAACCTCAGCAACAGTAAGACTGTCACTCTAGTTGTTGATCATGCCTCCAAAAAGACCAAATGGATCTTCCCAGTCAATTTAGCTGCTGGTTTCCAACTCGTGGATTAAGCCTTCAACTACTTTGAAATATCGGGGTGTGGTAATTGATGAACACCAAAGTTGAGACGCCCTCATTAAATATGCTATAAATAAGGCACACAAGCTTTGCCAAAAGAAATTATGTTTTAGGATACATTCAGCTCAATACTTAGATATGTAGCTCCTGTATTCTACAGTCCAGCCACATTAAATGTTACATACAGCTGCCATACTGCTAGCAAGGAATCTACTGAAGTAATAGTTGGGATTCCGTCATATCACCTCTCCATCATATAGGCATCAATCAAACACTCCACAAGATGAAGGCTGAAATAAACCACTACCGCCACATTCCAAACTACTCTTGGCCAGGCATTAAAAAGTATCTCGTATACCATTCGCTTCTTACTTGGCAAGAGGAATGTACTAACTACCCAACATCTGCTTGAACAAGAAAGATTGTAGAGAAAGGGGTCCATGAAATTGGTGTCAATCACGTTGACTTCTATTTGGTTCGAGCCCTTAAAAGTTGTGGTATTGGCTTTCCTCCACAAAATTGACAAATCTATTTCTCCTACACGCTCCTGCTCTGCAGCTGAGACTGCTGAACATGTACTTATAGCTTGTCCAAAATTCCTGTATGGCAGACTTAGCAGTTCAACTATGGTATGCAGAAAGGCGAAGACAACAGCCTCTCACAGTTAGGCTATCTCCCAGGAATTAGTACCCCAAAGATACATCCTCCTCAGACGCCAGTAGTAAGTTCTGAGAGGTAAGCTATGTTTTATTCCATCTAACATCTTACACTTTACTGTTTACTCCTAGTATGTATTCTTCACTATGTATATATGCTCCCAAACATTAACCTGCTTCAATTTTGAAAGGTGTCGTAACTTCAAAAATTTACTCATATTTGTACACTTCTAACTTAGATATAGAGTACAACAAGAATAAACTTTTCTAAATTCAAAAAAAAAAAAGTATCGCAGACTGAAGGTAAAACTGCGAAAAATTCTCAAATACCTGAACTTATACATGCAATATGAGCGTGTAAAATGCAAATTACACGTGTAAGACGACGTACGTCAACGATGGGACGCAGACGTTGTCTGATGTCTCTTAAAACTCGATTAGACGACGTTGTAGCGCTAGCTTTTATACGTAGGTCTAGGTATCTTCTATCTTGTATAAGCTTATATAAATCGAAACCAACCGAAGAGACGTGATCGTGGGTAATATGAATTTAAGTAGAATCTTATTTAAAAACCACACAACTTGCCAGCTTACAACACAAGAGTACGTGGTTTGCGGTTAAGATTACAGAATGAAGAAAAATACATATAGGTACTCAAGATATCAGAGGTTTATTTTACGAATTAATTGAAACTGGCTCTTAATACTCGAGCGTATACCGACGCTAACACGTGATATTAATTAATGAATAGGTTCGAAATAAATTATTAAGTAAGCAAAGCCTTTTAAAGACTGATACTGATAATAATGGAATTCGTATTCGTAACGCGAAAAGTTTCATCCACACAGACGTACAAAAAAAAACGCCTATTTTTTGTTTAAAAAACGATCTTTTTATAGCATTGTTTGGGAAAGTTCTGATGTAGATATCCAGAACTACAAATGAAGTATTTTAACCCAACTCGTTCACTTGATTTTTTATTTTAGATTTAGTATTTATTCTAAAAAGTACAGTACAAGTTTATAAATAAATAACGGGTTCATAAATGCTGGGAAGAAGATAACATAGCTCAAATATCTCGATGCAAATGAAAGAATGAATAAACGCATAATTTTAAGAGATGCACATTAGGAGGAGAATGAGACACTTTGACAGCCTTTAAGAACTTCTTTCAAACACCAAGCAAATATGAATTGTAAAACAGGCTCGGAGGTTAATTTAAAAGGATGGCGAGTATTGAAAATCGTCAAAATTTTTCAATTTTTCAAGGCTAAGAATGAATAAAATGGGACCAGAAATACTTGGAAGCCCAACAAAAAGAATGATTAATATGGTGGATCGAAAAAAAAACATGCCTCGAATTTTTACCGAGTTTACATGAATGGTTGACTTTGAGTTGAAAACCCATCGTTGAAAATTTGTTTTTATAGCTTTACTCCGGTTAATTTTTAAAATCATTGCATCCCCATAATTGGTATTGAAGGTACAAATTTTAATGCTGGTCGTGGAACTTGGAAACTCGATTTTTATTAGTTCTTCATCAACGGAACATGCCTGTAATCACCTCAATTGACTTTGTAGGTGGGTGGGCGGTTGGGAGGAGAAGGGGTACGAATTTTGTATGTATATTACAGACATCCTTGAACGATCGATTTTGGCATTGTCGATATTTCCTCTTCAATTCCACCTCCTCAAACCACAAAAATTTCAAAATCATATTTTCCAACGTTTTTTGCTTTTCTATAGCGAAGTTTTTTAAAAAATCTACAGGGTTGAAATTTTACAGTCAGAAGAAAAAAATGATAATGGTATTGGAGAGGGGATCTGTTCTGAGACCATTTTTTAGCCATGGCAGATATTTATTCTTTTCTATTTACTCCTCATTTCTGTCCCTCTACACCGGAATTAAATATCATTCGCTCAGCTTGATACCAACAAAAATAAGTAAAATTTGGACAATAGACTTGAATTAGCGGTAGATTTAATATTTTTCAGCGGGAATGACCTTGGTTCAAAATTCAGATATGCCCAAATTTGGGTACGGGAGTGCTGATAGGCTAAAATGGAACAAATTCTCGTTTTTAAAAGAATTGATATTAGGGAATCAAAAGTTGAACAACATGTGCAAAAATCCCCTCCTCACAGGTCAATGAGGAAGGAAGATATGAGGAGTTTTTCCTTTTTAAAATCTTGAATAGGGTCTGTTCTTCCCCTACCTCCCATCCAAATTAAGTTAGGAGGTTGAAATATGGCATGGAGATGTAGTAGTGGTCTTAGATGTACCTTTCGAGGGGGTTTGAACTTTTCAGCCCCACTGCACACCTCATAGCCTCGAAAAAGTTGTTCTTATTTTTTGAGTTTGTTGCCCGCATAACTTCCCTTCAAATTGAGATAGGAAGCTGAAATTTGGTAAGTAGATTTAAAAGAGGTCCCAGATATGTCTTTTGAAGATTTAAACTTTTTAACCTGATTAAACCGTCCGCATCCCTACTATTACTTAGAAAAAAAGCATTGCAGGCTTTTTTTCAGTTCACATGATCATAACATTTCATGAAAATCAGGCTGAAATTTGTTTTAGCCTAATTTTTTATCCCATATTTGTCAATGAAAATCAAGCTATTACGATCTATCGACCTACATAGAATAGGAGGGAGAATATCAACAAAATCCGCGTTGGGGTCCTAGAAGGCAATTACGATCGGGTCAGATATTTATTTATTATTTTTACCTAAACTAAAAATCATTTGCTTAACTTGATATCGACCAAATCGATCAAACTTGGGAAATAGGCTTTGGTCGGCCGCAGATTTGATATTCTGGAGTGGGGGTGGCCTAGAGTCGAAATTCAGTTGTGTTGAAATTTGAAGTAGGACTCCTGAGGATCTACGATCACAAGAACTGCTCTTTTTTGAGTCGATCGATAATCGATCTAAAGTTGTATAACATTTCTAAAAATCTACCTCGTAGGGCTCAATTAGGAGGGGAGCTATGGGAATTTTTCACTTTTTTGACCTAGTAAAAAGGCTGTTCTCCCCCTATCTCCCCCACTAACTGAGATAGGAAGTTGAAATTCGGTATGTAGATTTGGTAGGAATCCTAGATGTGCCTAGGGGACAAGCCCAAAATAGTTGTTTTTTGTCGGTTCTTCTTATTTTTTGAGTTTGTTCCTCGTATGCCTCCCCTCTCCATCCCAAATAGGGCTAGAAAGTTGAAATTTGGTTCGTCGATTCTGTGCTTTTCGGTTGCGTCGAAGTTTTAGTCTCATTGCAACCTCCCCCCCTCCCTCCGTCCTAGAAGATCATTACTACCCTGATTAAAGTTTTTCATTTCACTTTCGGCGTTCATTGCCATCGTAGATAACACTTTTGATTAACACTGATTCATTCAAAAGTATCATTACTACCATTTTTGATCATGTTACATATTTATTTATTCTTTTTTTTTCTTCCCGAAACTAAAAATCATTTGTTCAACTCCATATCGACCAAAATCTATGAAAGTTGGGAAATAGGCTCCGATTGGCGGCGATCTAATATTCTGGAGTAGGGGTTAACCACGTATCAAAATTTAGCTGGGCCCAAATTTGAGAGGGGAGGGGGTACTGAAGGGCTAAAATCGTAAAAATGTTTTTTTTTTTTTTTTTTTAGACAATTGATAGAGAATCCCAAGTTGTGTATAATATCCGAAAATTAGTCTCCTGGGTCAATTACGAGGGGAAATATGGTTTTTCCCTTTTTCACCTTAAAAATGACTGTTATTCCTGTATCTCTCCTCCAAATTAAGACAGGAAATTGAAATTTGGTACGTAGATTTAGTAAGAATCCCAGATGTGTCTGGGAAAGGAGGGGGGGGGGAGATCTCGACTTTTTACTTTCATTGCACCTCCTCACAAGCTCAAAAAAGTTGTTTTTTGTCGGTTTTTCTTATTTTTTGAGTTTTTCTTTGTACAACTTCCCTCCAAATTGAGCTAGAAAGTTGAAATTTAGAATATAGATTTGGTGTAGGTCCTAGACGGTGATAACTTTTTATCCCCGTTCCACCTCTTTACCAGTACCACTGATTAGGAAAAAATTACAATATTTCACGAAAATCAGACTGAAAAAGCGTTTTTTACTTTTTTCCCCTTAATTTTATAGTGTTTCAGAAACTAAAAAATTCATCAACCTTAGAAAATCAGGATATAGGATTGCTGAGAAATTTTTCTTTAATAGTAGGTACCATTGATGCCGCTTAAAACGGTAGTAGAAAAATATGAACTTTTTTTCATCTTGAAAAAGAAAGTTCAAAAACAAAACAAAAATGAATGAAAAAAAAAACGAAAAATACACATTTAAGAGAGATTTAGCAGATGATTCTAAGCTCTTTGGCAACTATTAAGTAGATACGTTACTTTACATGATCAATTTAGTACAAGTTTATTTATCCTCCCTCTCTTTTAGAGAAACACTGAATTACTAATAAGCTTCAATTATAAAGCTGATTTACTCGTTAATTCGCGAAACACAATGAAAAATTTTCAATTTCTACTTTTATTTCTATTTTAAAAAACAAAAATAGGGAGTAAATCGAGAATGAACGGAAAAAAACTGGAAAAAAAAATACACATTAAAGAGATTTTACGAGATAATTTTAAAATTATTAGCGCTAACCACTAAGAAGATATCCAACTTTATGGGAACAATCTTGCACACGTTTATTCTACCTCCCTACCCTGCTTTCAGTGATACTCTACTAATAAGCTTTAATTTTGTGGTTAATAATTTTCTCTCGATTCGAAACCAGTGAAATTTTTTCAGTCTTTATTACGGTCTCGTGAACGAAGGAAGATAATCGCAAATTCTTAACCTAACCCAACTTGACCTAATTTATACTATCTCGCTGCATTGTATATAGGGCTTGCACTCATTAGTACATTGCCAAGAACGAAAAATGCAATTATCTGCGCGCCCGAGTATTAAGAATGTAGAAAAAAAAAGTTCGACAACTTTATGCACAAAGTAGCCAAAACTGCATCGCAAATCCGTCGCTAATCGGCTTTTCAGCTGCGTTGCGGTCAATTAAAATGTTTACACGGATATTGCACCAAGACCTGGAGTAAGCATACAGTTTGGAATACCAACTACTGTATTTTATTTCCTTTACGAAAGTACCGAATCGATAAAAACCAGTCCACTGTGGACGGTGGTAGATGAATATGCGCGTAGAGGAAGCGTTAAGGTGTTAATTGGTCATTACCGCACGCACACCACACCCTTACCTACCACACACCCGATACACACAATAAAATCGCCATTACCGTCGGCTAATCCGAAATATTACTTATCCGGTAGGTAATCGCCGGCCGAAACAATGGATCTCGTAGAAAAAATCATTTAACCAGTACGGTATATAACCTCAAAACCCGAATTTTCGACAAAATTCATACGTCGAACAGTCGACGCAGCATCTCTATCTTTGTCTGTAACCGTCTTCGCATCATTTGGTTGTTGTGCTGCGAAGTGTTGTTGTTATCGATATTGTGCGTCAATTTTTCGGTGTTGTTTTTGGTTTTTCTCCCGCAATTGACGTTGACGGTGCGACCGGCCGGCCATCGCTCGAACAATATGAGCGATATAACGAAATTCGCGTTATGTGCGGTTCTGGTGATATTCACAAATTATAACGCGACCAAGTGCGATAGACGAAGTAAACGTGCGCCGGTTGATTCGTACTTGAAAAAGATCGACGATCGAAAACGTAACGAAGATTTTCCTCCGCATTTGGCCAACACCAAGTTTGCAAACGCTACGCAAGATAAGAAGTTGAGGGCTTTGAGGATGCCCCAAATGGATAATACGCTTTTCTACATCATCGGAGCGATACACTCTTCACTGCAGGCGTTTCTGTTCCAGCTTCAAACTCTGATGCAGATAGGTCTGATTATGATGGCCGGACTTGGCTTGAGGTCGTTGTTCAATCGTGGTAGTAACGATGGCAGCGCCGTTGGACCTACCAATCGCGTTATGCAATTGGATAATGGAGCCGGTGTGGCTAACGTAGCCCCTGTCAATGCCATTCCTGCTTTCAGACCTATTGATTTTATCAGCGTCAATATGAACAGATCTCCTAATGATTTTACCGGATTAAGTAGCGCTAATTTTAACACGATGAACAGTAATGGTAATGGATTCAGTGGTGTCAATTCGATGGATCCTCGGTTCACCACTTTCTTCAGTACCAATGCCAACGGCAACAGTATTAATAGGATGAATAGTAATCTTCCTATGAATGCCGGATTGACCAATGTTGGTTGAAAATCTCCTAAATCGTTGGTGATTTATCCGTTCGGTAAGTATTGGTACAATCGATACGAATATTAAAATCTGATATTTTAGCTCTAGTTTGATAAATTCGAGAAAAATTGTCCTTATCATTGATTCAATATCTCGATACCCCGGCAATTAGCTCATTACGAACTCCTACTTGTGGAAGTGCTCATCCTGCTGAACTCGAATTTCACCATGAAAATTCTCGCCCAAATAAACTGGTTTCATTATGGAGAATTTTCCAATTTTTTTGAAAATTCGCATGCTGTCTTTTTTCGATGCGCTGAACACGAATGTGATTATGAAAATTTTAGAAAATGAACCGGTTTTATAGTAAAAAAATTTACTGATTTTTTCGAGGCACTGAACACGAATCTGATCAGGAAAATTATAGAAAAAGAACCGGTTTCATGCCGAAACTTCTACGATTTTTTTTTTGAAAATTCACTTAAAAATTTTTTGAGGGACTGAACACAACTTTGATTGTAAAATTTCATTAAAATAAACCGGTTTCAAAGTAAAAAAGTTTTCCACTTCTTTTTTGAAATTTTGCATACTGTTTTTTTACGACGTACTGAGTAAGAATCTGATAATGAAAATTCTAGAAAATAAACTGGTTTCAATAAAAACCAATTTCATTACGGAAATTTTGCTGATTTTTTTTTGGAAAATTTACATTCCACTTTTTTGAGGTACTGAACACAATTCTGACTGTAAAAATTTCCTAAATTTAACCAGTGTCACGATAAACCGGTTTTATAACAAAACATTTCAATGACATTTTTTGAAAATTCGCATACTGCATTTTTTCGAGTCGTTAAACACGAATCTGATCATGAAAATTCTAGAAAATGAACTGGTTTCAATAAAAACCGGTTTCATGATGGAAATTTTTCCGATTTTTTTTGGAAAATTTACATTCTACTTTTTTGAGGAACTAAACATAAATTTGACTGAAAAATTTTCAAAAATTAACCGGTTTCTCAATAAACCGGTTATATAAAAAACATTTCACTGACTTTTTTCGTAAATTCGCATCCTGCATTTTTTTAACTCGCTAAACACGAATCTGATCATGAAAATTCTGGAAAATGAACTGGTTTCAATGAAAACCGGTTCCATGATGGAAATGTTTCTGATTTTTTTTGGAAAATTTACATTCTATTTTTTTGAGATACTAAACATAAATTTGACTAAAAAATTTTCAAAAATTAACCCACTGACTTTTTTTGAAAATTCGCATCCTGCATTTTTTCAAGTCGCTAAACACGAATCTGAATATGAAAATTATAGAACACGAACCGGTTTCGCGATAAACCGGTTTCATAATTAACAATTTTCAGATTTTTTTTATACTGCTTTTTTTGACGTACAGAACACAAATCATATTATGAAAATTCTAGAAAATGAACTGGTTTCGAGGTAAACCGGTTTCATAATAAGGAATTTTTTCAACTTTTTTTTGAAAATTTACACACTGCATTTTTTGAAGCGCTGAATACGGGTATGATTATGACCGATTTCCAGGTAAACCGGTTTCATACTGGAAATTTGAACCAATTTTTTTGAAAATTCGCATGCCGCTTTGTTTTGAGGTACTGGACGCGAATCTAGTAATGAAAATAGACACGAATGAGACGGTCTTCAGGAAAATCGGTTTCATTATAGAAATGTAGCAATTTCTTTGAAAATGTAAACGCTGTCTTTTTTTTTAAGGCGTTGGACAATCTGGTTGGGAAAGTTGATCCAAGTAGACCGGTTTTATTGTAAGAATTTCGTCAAAATTTGATTATGAAAATTGGTACAAGTGAACCGGTTCTAAAAAGAATCATTTTCGCTATAGAAAAATTGTTTTCCGATAGAATTTTATAATGATACTTTACTGATAATGCATACTACCGAGATACATACCTGACCATAGTTATAGGCCTACAACCCCACTGTTTTTTGAAGGGGGCCCTTCTTTTTTTTGAAAAACACTTGTTTTTTTTTGGAAAGTGTTAATTGATCAATTTTCGACGTTTTTTGTTATCTGGTGGACATTTTTGGTTAATGAGGGGAGGAAGTAAGAAGTGAAGTAATGGTAAGAATGTTTCTCTTTTCTTTGTGTATGCAGCAATTAATGAACATGATTTGTTGTTGGGTGAAGGGAACAAAGAAGAGAATTTGGTTTCGCTTTTTTAACCCACATTAAAAATTTTCTACGTAAAAAAATAAAATATTTTCTTGGACGATCGATCGTTTTGAGGTTCTAGAAAACCGTTAAAGATAATTTTGGCACGTTTCCCTCAAAATTCATCACTAACCTCGGACGATCTTTCTATATTCACATTATGAGCGAAAACGCCGAAGAGTGAAAACGGTAGTGCATAAATTCAAACAAGGAAATACACGTTAATAAGGTTGCATATGCTGCACGTCGAAGGCGTTTTAAATGTAATATTTTGATGCATGAATTCGCACAAAACGCGCACTTCACATAGTTCGTAGAATATAAATTACACTCGTAACGTCCTAGCCCTATAATTATTTCCGTCTAGTGGAAAACTAATATACTTGTTTGACCCAAAAACCACAGACATGGAAATGTCGATTTCTAAGTACAATAGTATCACATGGCCGTGAAAATAATTCAAAAAAGTTACGTCATCGTGAGCACGAGTACATGAGCAAAAGTATCTACGTACACGTAGTTTATTTGGTCGCTTTCGAAGAAAAATAGGTATCCGGTTTAAATTGAAAATTAACGTGTACTTAAATTCAAAAAATTGCAATACAATGTTCGCCAATGGTCAAACTACCCAGATTTGGACACTATTCGCGTTCATTTTACACGAATTTTTGAGAAGCAATTATGACTTTTATGAAAAAAATCTAACAAAAAATAAGAAACTTACAATTTACGAAAAACTATTGTGTAAAGTGTCAAAATAGAGGTAATTTGACCCGCTGAACTCGAATTTAAGGTTAGTTGTTTTTGTGCGAATGGTTTAAATTTTGTAATCGCTGCACGTTGTTTTCGAAAGAAAAATTACCAAAATCGATAAAAATGAATAATCTTGTGTAGAAAGAGCGATAATCGAACGTAAACCATTTCAGTAGAACTGATTTTAAGGGATAAAAATATTCGAGTAAAAATGACTATTTTAAGGTGGCAAAACAAATAAAAAGGAAGTTTTTTCACAATTTTGAAGGCCTTCCATCACTTAAAAATTTTTTTTTTTTTATTTTAAATATATAAATTATGGACATGGCTATACTACATATTTTTGTTGTTATTATTGTTGTTCCAGATCTGATAAAACAAGTCGATATTTGATTTTAAAATTTAGAACTAAACGCGTATTTTGTAATGAAAATATCATCGAAAAAATTTGAAAAAATTTCCAAGAATGACCCTTGATATGGTCCATTCATCTCTAATAGTTTGAAAAAATTCGGTTAAAAATTGTGAAATATGAAAATTTCCAAGCTAAACTCGCATGTTTAACACATTTAGAGCGATATTCATGGCGGGGGTGGGGAGGACTGAAATGTGAGGCCAACATTTTTACTAACGATTTTTCATACCATTGGAACCAACTTCCACTAGACAGTTTGAGAATCGCAACCAAGAGCTAACAACTGATTCACCGATTCACCCCTTCTTAGCCGGCCCTTGCTCTTCATTTTAAATGATGTGAAAAATGACCTTTTAGATATATCGGAAAAATTGGAAAAAGAATTCAATTTTATAAAATTTATGCCTTACATGAATTTCAACGACAGAGCTTCTCTAAAAAAAAATTACTTTCATAGTTTTTCAAAAACCACTAAAAAAAGGGGTAATGGTGAGAACTCACCACCAATGATTATTTCGGGTATAAATATAAATAATAATTTCATTTCTACATTTTTCAATTTTTAAAATTGAGTCATTTTTGCAAAATTGTAAAAAATTAAGTCAAAGAACTGAAATCTTTATCACTTCATTTAGAAGTAATTTTGCAACTGTTGTGGCTCCTCTGTTCAAAGATTCCCATTAAAAAAAATCTACCCACCCTACTCTCCCCGGTCCCTTTTCCAAATTTCAAATTTTGGATATACTGAATTTTCTTCAACTAAATGTACATACCAAATTTTAACTTCCAGCTTAATTTGGTGGGCAGATAGGGGAGGAACAGTCAATTTTCAAGTTCAAAAAGGGGGAAAATCTTCATATTTCCCCTCCTAATTGACTTAGGAGGTTGGTTTTTGGATATGTTATACATCTTTTGATTCTCCATCAATTGATTTAAAAAGGGGCAATTTTTTTTATTTTTGACCTCACAGCACCCCCTCCCCCAATTGGGGCATAACTGAATTTTTACCCAAATTCATCTATACTCATATATATTATCTAATCCGCCGCCAAACTGAGCCGAGTGATCGAATTGGAGTGATTTTGGTCGGTATCGAGCGGAGTAAATAATTTTAATGTTCGGGGATGAAAAAATAAAAAATAAAAAAATTAAAATAAATATCTTACATGACTGAAAATCGTCGTAATGGTCTTTTAGGATCCCAAAACGGATTTTGTTGATATTCCCCCCTCATCCGCCGTTGGCCGATAGACTGTAATAGCCCGATTTCCATTGACAATATGACATAGGAAATCAGGCTGAAAATCGAAAACCTCAATTTTCGAAATATTTTTTTAAAATAGGACCATTTGAATTTCTTCTTTTATTATACGAGTAAATCTTTCAACGAATTCTGCATATGTCTCACAAAGGGGTGAATTTTAGGCCACCATTTTTTCTTTTTTTCAAACTTCATTTCCTAAGGCTAAAAATGTATGTGGTGAAAAAATTAGCTCCCAAACACGATACGAAGTCGAGTTATTTCATTTTAGTGTTGTTGCTCAATTTTTCGAAATTCTGCTCCCATGAAGCTTAGGAGCCAAAATTTTGGCTTCAGGGATAATTTTGAATGCAGTATACACCTGTAAATAATTTTTTTCACTTGGCTTGTAACACTTGGTGTAGCTCCCTCGTTACCAAACTCTTTTCATCATCCTATACTCATCGGTAATTTCACTCACATATTATAACACATTTTTAACAAAATGTTCTTCTACAGCTCAATTGCTTTTGATTTCGATATAAAAATATTTCTTACAAACTTACAAAAATTTAAATCATTTTCTTACCCGAATGCAGATAAATTGGTGCAATTAAACCGGATCGTGTGTTCACTGCTGACATTACTTTTATTGTTGTTGACAAAGACTCGTCATTAATTTGATAATCTGCACAAAGAAAAAATTAAAATCCATTATTATCGGTTCGGTGAAAAACTTATAAATTTAATAATCAGCTCATATAGTGGAAAACCGGATTGGATTTGTTAAAGAGATCACATTACAATATATGCGATTCGTACAAGAGCTTCAACGTACAGCACTATTATTAATATACATTTTAAATACGAATAATTTCCAATTTTCCAACTCGAATACCAAGCATACCGCACATTTTCACTCTAATTTCTGTCAAAACTTTCACACCACAAGCAATACACTTGCATATACAATGATACAATATTACGAAATAATTCCAGTACATTTATACATTTTATCTAGAGTAATATAAGACAGCTTCAGTCTCCTCAACTATTATCTTCTTATCTATTAAAATTTTTCATTTCATGTAGTGTACGTTGACGTTTAACTAAATGTGTCAAAAAAACTTATGGATAGTTGATAATAACGATAGGTAGAGGTTGTCTCTTTTTATAGGTACTATAACGACACATGACTATGCTAATTCAATATGCGTAGGTTTAGAGGTTTACGTAGAGGTACTTTAATATAGGCTAAATTTCTCGCACCGCCTACTCGGTTAGTACTCAAATTATTTATACAATACCATAATATTCGCCTGCCACACAAACCATCACTTTCGTTTTATTTTAATAAAAGTAAACAAACACACAAAATGTACATCACTTCAACTAGTACACGTGTTGGTGTGTGGATATCGAAAATAAATGGTGAGGGGGGTGAGGTGATTTACAATACCATGCAAATATTTGATAATTTGTCTTATCTTGCAAGTATGGAGAGCTGAATTCCTTTTTTTTTTTTTTTTTTCGTATATAGTTGAATTTTACATTAAAGTTGCTTAGTTTTTCGAATTGTAACTTTTAATGATGAAAAGTAAAATTTTCTCTGTTGGCTTTAATTTGAAGAGGAAAGTCTGGCGATCAATTTGAGATTTAGGTTAAGACGATTGAATAATTGGGCAAGGAAAAAATTAAGGAAAGATGTAAAAAATTTTCTCATAAATGTCACCATATTATATGCTCGAAGGGTAGAGCGAAGTTCGTTCTTTCGTAAAGGTTCTTTACTTTTGATCCCATTCTCGTTTACTTTCTTCGCTGTTGAGCTTTGAAATTTAAAAATATGAAAAAAATCGTGATAATACATTTTTGGCGCGAATTTCCCCTCATGTTTTTATGCTTCGAAACTCAATACGAGAAAAAGTAAGCAAGATAGAGGTTGGAAGAACGAACTTTGTTCTATATTTTGAACACATAATATCTTGCGGTTTGTAAGGAAATTTTTCAAAATTTTGAAAAAAATTGTACTTTTATGAAAGTTTTTTACAAGTTTTTTTTTTACATTTTTCCTCAATTTTTTCCTAACCTAATCATTCAGTCATCTTGATCTTGGTCTCAAATTGTTTGCACGACTTTCCTATCCCAATTGAGGTCAACGAAGGAGATATAAAAAACCTTTTAAAAAAAGAATTCAAATTTCCATATCGACGTGTTGAAAATTCTGAAACAGTAAGGTTGAATTTGCAGTGCATTTGAAACTCTAGAACAATGAATAAAATCTCAGATTTTGAAATGGATGAAATATAAAAAGATGAATGTGAAGTGGAATTTTTCAAAAAGGTGTAAGTATTCAAAATACCTACCTAAGGATTTAGCACCCTTCCAAGTAGGTAGGTACTATGTATCTATTGGGGTGTCCGATTCATGATGGAGTGATTTCGATGGAAGATTCGAATTCAGCGTGAAAAATACTTCCAAAATCATTTTTCTTATATTCCGAAATGATCGATTAACAGCGCCTTCATATGTTACACTCGCCTAATTTTGATTTTTTTCATGAGATTAAAGCTCCGGAGCAAAATTTTATGATTTATTTGAATTCGGCGCAAAAAATGCATCCAGGATCATTTAATTCTCATACAGACAAGTCCATCAGATATTTAAAATTTTTCGTAATATTTAAAAAATTTGTTGATGTTTTTACATATTTTTATTAAGTTCTTTAATCATTTTTCAAAATTTTTCATCATTTATTCACTAATTTTTTTGTTAAATTTTCCTATTTTTTGTAACACTGTTTTGTGATTTTTAATGAATTTTTGAGTTTTTCCACCCATTTTCATTACTTTTTTGATCATTTTTCAACATTTTTTTTTCCATTTCGTCCCATATTTTAGTCAAATTTTCGTGTTTTGTGACATTTTCTATGGTTTTTGGTAAACTTTTGGGGCTTTTCCACCGTCTTTCGACTTTTTTTTACATTTTATCATTTTTTCACGATTTTATACCGCATTTTTGTTAAACTTTCGTATTTTTCAACCCTTCTTTTGATTTTTTGTAATTTTTTTGGATTTTTTCCGGCTGTATTCATCGATATTTTAAATTATTTTTCAACATTTTTTTCACATACTTTTGTTAAGCTTTTGGATTTTTTTTCGATCTTTTTCGTAATTATTTGTGAATTTTTTGTGGATTTTTCAACGATTTTTATCATTTTTTCGATTATTTTATAATATTTTTTTACTTGTTTTTTTTCAAGATCTCTATCAAGATTTTTAGTGAATTTTTGCAGTTTTTTCAACCTTTTTTTCCTGATTTTTGATCGTTTTTCGACATGCTTTCACGATTTCTTCTCATATCTTTATTAAATTTTCATATTTTTCGACATTTTTTCGTGATTTTTAATAAATTTTCGTTTTTTTTTCAACCGTTTTCATCAATTTTTTGATTATTTTTCAACATTTTTTGAATGCATTTTCTCACATTTTTGCCAAGTTTTCGTTTTTTTTATGACTTTTTTGTGATTTTTAATGAATTTTTCGCGGTTTTTTCTACCATTTTCATCAATTTTTCTGATCATTTTTCAACATTTTGTCACGATTTCTTCGTATATTTATGTTAAATTTTCATATTTTTTTGACTTGCATGAGAGTAAAGTCACATCCAAGGGAGAAAACTTTTAGACTTTGGCTTTCGTAGAAATTTTTTTGAAAAATAAATTTTGAAACGTACCTTTTTGCGGAATGAATGAATCAGTCTTAACATGTAATAAAATTTGGAATTCAGAATTTATCGATGCACTGGAGCACCGTTTTTTCACCCTCTATTCCTAAAATTTCAGAAAAATTTTTCCCTCGTTTCGCTCTGCTCTTATTCTATCTTTCATTTTTGGAAAAAAATTCGTTGAAAATTCTTTTCAAGTGATAATTGTAGCATGACGTTTTCGTCCTTTATTTTTTTTCAAATAATGACAAAGAATGTTTTGCCTCTGGTGGCAAAATATGCGAAGCTGTCACTGCTTGAAATTGGAAAAACAGTAAAATGTAAAATTCCAGAATAGTTTAACGATGGCGAGGTGTAATTATGACTCAACTGCAGCCCTAAATTTGCCAAAAATCATCCAGTCTTTGTCGTAAATGCGATATAAACGCATTAAAATTTGAATTTAAAAAAAAAATCATTAAAAATATTTTCTTGGCTAAAAATGGAAACTTACTTTTTAGCTAAGTTTTGTGTTGGGAAAATTTAGTACTTGGGCTACTCATAAAACGTTGAGGAATCAGTTAGAAATTTTGAAATTTGGTAAAACTGGTTGGTAAATTTGAATCTCACTCCTCCCCCTCCCCCTGAGAGCACATCCCTTCGGAAGGCCTCTGCCATCTCAAAACACACAGTTTGGATAATTTCGTCAGATTAAATCAGTTAGAAATAAAACTGCACCGGTCACTCGTACCCTGGAAAATGGTGTATATTTTTTTGTAGACCTACTTCGGATTCCATAATTTGAAGCTTGACGGACCATATATTTTAATTAATATCTCACCATTAAATCGTTTAGTATTGTACCTATTTAAAATAAGTGTCCTTAATGAATTACGAATTCAATTGTTAGTATTTTTAAATACGTTTAGCTGGTACATCTAAGAACTAAAGAGGAAGAGAACTCGTACGCAAAAATTCCCACGTATCTACAGTATAAGCCTACCCAGCAAAATGTACCATGTACTAAATACTTACGTGTATATGTATGTGTAAGTTCACCTTAATTCAGCGAAAGGACTTAATTAAATCAACATCAAAACGACCGTCTTGTCGCACTTTATACAGTACCTAGCTACCTGCTTGCTACGTAGTACGTAGACGTACTCTTATGTCGAATAACGAAAGAGGCTACCTGGTCAATTTTTACTAATAACCTGGAAAAGACGACGAGCATATATTATTCTAGGAGTAGCTAGTTGCCAATTTAGTATGGAAAAAAAAAAAGGTCCAAGACCAAGAATGCCGCAAGATCATCTTGATTATATTTGACGCGTTCGAGTCTATCCTATCGTGAATGAGACGAGGGAGGGGGAAGAGGGAGGTTAGGGCATCGCAGAAGTACATAAAAATGGACTCGGTGGATTGGAAGAATAAACTCTCATTTGAAGAAGAAGAAACTATTACGCGAACGTGTATAAGCGCTTATTGATATACTGACAATATGCTGGTATTTATTGTATGTATTTATCGTATCGTATCGTATCGTAGCTGGCTGGTAAACTTAGCTACACTACACATACAAGATGCGAGAAACGTGACGAATAAATTACATGTAAACATTTATCTATATAGTTGTATGTGAAAAAAATATACGCCATCGTTGGTCTTGATATATGTACACTGCTATACGACGGTAGGTCATCGCGAAGAATAGGTCAAAAGTCACCGGTTTATACAATATACATACACAGTACCTACCCGAATACAGGCGTATTTTTAATGGTGTATCGTTGCCAATTGTAGGCATACCGCAATGTTGTAGTATTATAGTTGTTACTACATTGATTAAAAAGCACCAGCAAGTATACCTAAACTTGAGGATTTCACTACCAACAGTACACGGTGTAATATTTAATATACGATGGCGATGAATTGAAAATCGATTACGGACGTGCTTACGAGTTTTGATGGCTGGTTTTTTTTTTTTTTTATTTTGCCCTGCCTTATAGGACGGCTTTGAGACTTCAAAAGATGCCCTAGGTATAGGTCTAGTCTATACTTTGTATACGTACAAGGTAGGTGTAAACATGGGCGAATATTAATCGTCGTTTAGTATGCGCGCATAGAGAGATAGAAGATACATGGAATGATAATAATTTTCTAATATCCTAAATGTAAGTCCATCGTCTATCAATTTAGCCTATTTTTTGGGTATTCGTTTTTCCCTTTTTTTTTTTTTCTTCTCCTCTCAATACTGTATTCGTTTCATTGTACACGATGAGAGAGAAATCTGTTGCTGGTTAGTTGAAGAGAAAAAAATCAATTAGCCGAGAATTTTAGTAATTAAAATACTCCGGGAGATCATTGTAACGAATGATTATAACTCGGGACGCGGACGTGGTCAATGCGACGCTAATTATCGTCGTTGATAAAAATTTGCCTCGTAATTCCACTAGCCTAATAGTCGTTCGTTCGTGAAGATGCCACCGTGTATACGTTTTTTCCCCACTTTTTCGAGCTGGGTTTGTGATTAAAAGAACTATACAGGAAATAAAGTTATAAAAAGGATATATTTTTATTGAATATATGTATATATTTTTTGGGCATTTGCCTACTTATTGCAGATATGCGACGTGTTCGGTGAGAGGGTGTGCAAAATAAGGGAGAGTGATGCAGCACCGCACCTTGTGCATGTTTCATTTTGCTTCTTTTTTGGAGAATACCACCTATATCTTGGCATTAAAGAAACCCCTACTCGTCCATTTTGTGGAAATTCACCCCCCAACACCCAACATATTTTGTTTTTCTGCGAACACTTTAGACCCATTCGATCGTCCCTACAACTGAAACAAACAGCAATAACAGACAACTACCAAACAATAGAAAAAATTCTAAAATTCCTTAAACTATCAAAACTAATGAATAAATTCTAAAGTGAAAACTGGCGTAATAATCATGAAATTAAAAACGCCAGTATAAATAATAACAATATAAAAAAAACAACAACAACAGCCGGAGTCACAATAGTGGCGAAATGACCTTAAAATAGCGTGGTAAAAATTTCAGCTTTCCAACTTAATTTTTTACCTGATATTCTATGTCAACTGAGAATCGAGCTGTGGTGGGCGAAAGGTGGGGCATCAACAAAATCAGTTTTGGAGTCCTCGAAGATATTTAAGCATATTTTTCGCGATACCGGGTATTCATTTTTATTTTAATCCCCCTCTCCTCCAATCATGCAATCATTTACTCTGTTCGAAATCGCTTTAATTGGGTGAATAACCTCAGGTTGGCAGCAGATTAGATGTATATGAGTGGGGATGACCTTGGCTCAGAGGCTTTCTAAATAAGGGTCAAAAACGGCACTCGATCCAAAACCGATCAAACATGAACCAAAATGTTATTTATGGCCTAAAAACATGCCTAAAAATTTTTTTGACCCCCCCCCCCCCTCACCCAGCCCTTCGGGAATTATCGGCCCCAAATGTCGAAATTGCAACGCGCGATATCTCTGGAAGGGGAGGGTAAAAAATTTTGAAATTTTCACCAATTATACATCTTACTGAGTACCATGAATGAGAATTAAAAAAAAATATTCGGTTCACCTTTTCCTAATTTTTTTTGTGTTGAAATTTTCAAAAAAAAATTGTTTAATTTAGGGGGGTACTTATGGCTGGAAATTTGTTTATCATCAGGCAAATTCCACCTGAACAAGCCGAGTTCATGCCAGGAAGAGATGAATGTTCGGCAAATCATCGAAAAGTACAGGGAGTTCAACATACCTGTGGTTTTATGACGTAACATATCCAAAATATGATGATATAAGGGACTCAGCCAAATGGCTGGGATGTTGATGGTAGGAGCTCAGCCAATGGGCTGAGATTAATAAGGAATTCAGCTAATTGACCGAGATGGTGGTATAATGAACTCAGCCAAATAGCACAGAAGGTGACATATAAGGACCTCAGTCAAATGGCTGAAATGGTCAATGGGCTGAGATGGTAATACACAGAATTCAGCCTACATGCTGACATGATAATGATAGGAACTCAGCTGATGGGCTGAGATAGTGATATAAGGAACTGAGCTAAATGACTGAGATGATAATAATATGAACTCGGCCAATTGACTGCGTGAATTGGAAGTAGCTCTTCAAAGTTCCAAGAGAAATAGAAGTCTCTGCTCGTATAGTAAATTTGGTGGAGTCTCTATATGAGTTCAATTCTATAGTGGTGAGCGTTGATGGTGAAGAATCTGAAGATTTTCAAGCGGAGCAGGGGGTAGTTTTTTTTTCAGTTGAAAATTTCAAACGGTCAAAATCACGAGAAGGAGTACACCAAAATTGATGAAAAAATTATCGTAAATACACCTCAGTGAGATGTAACTTTGTGCCGAAGAGTAGAAAATTTCATTCGCCTCCGTTTAAATTGAAAATTAATGAAACTAATGCAATAAAATGACCATAACTCCAAAAAAAAAAGGGAGTGGGGGCGGTCAAAATTTTTTTCTAGAACTTTTTTAATCAAGGTATACCATCTGGGGGCATTAGATCGAAAATCGAGACTGGGGCCAAAATCATCCCTTACCTGGCTAAATCCTTTATTTTAAAAAATGTGAAAAATGAGTATCTTTGAGTGTCCATGAAAAATCAACTATAAGAGGTAAAATTGAAATATTGCATTTAATCGTCTAAAATTGATATCCTACATTCATTTCAGGAAGACATTTCGCGAGAAAAAATTTCCTTCATAGTCTTTCAAAAAATTGTGAAGAAAAACAAAATTTGAAATTTTTTGAAAACCCCCCTGAAAAAGGGGGAAATGACAGAAATTTGGCAACAATAATAATTTTGGGTAAAAATGTGTGTAATAATTTCATTTTTGGAAAAAAATTTCAAAATTTTTGAAATTTTTTTTCAAAAACTTCTGAAAATTAACGAACTTTGAGTTGGATTTTGCAAGTTTAAAAAATTAACTTGGCAAGCTAAAATTTTTACCGTGTTTTTTTGAAGTCATTTTGCATCTAATGTAAATACGTCGTAAAGACTACTTTCAGCATTTCAAGTCGCATTTTTAGTGATCAGAAATGAAAAACCACATTTTGAGAGAAACGATATCCAATAACTGATCCCTCCCCCCACCTAAAATTAAACCTGAACATTACAAAATTTTCCAAAAAAAAAAAAAAGGCTTATGATGGCTGATTTTTGGATATTTCGTGGTTGAACTACATACAATTGAAATATTCAAAAATCAGAAACCTAAATCAAAACGAAGAAATTAAAATATACCATCACTTTATATGCAAATTCTAAAAACCACGTCGTCCTTTTCTTAAATGACTTGAATTCAGAATACAGATAAGTACAGTTAGTCATTATGGTAGTTTCACTTTCGCTTTTAAACAATTCAATTATTCAAGCTTATATTTTTAATAGGTCAAAATTTCAACGAAATAAAAAACTGCACCTATTAACGTAACGTTGATTTACTAGAAATAGACAGCAGATAAACAGATATTAGAGCAAATCGTCGTAAAAAAAATAGCAATAAAAATCACGATAAAATAACCACTCGAATGTATCGATAGAAACAAAACAAGATTCACAGTATATCCAAAACACGAGCCGGAAAATGATACCTAACTGTATTTTAATATTTGTGTTGACTAAGTGGAAAGCATATTAAAGACACGGATCTAAATTCACAGCTTTACACGTATAGCTAGATGATCTATGGTCAACTCGAATCATAAACTTTATCGAACAAAAATATTTTAAACGAATAATAATGAGGTAAAATTTCAACACCTGGGATTTTTTTTCGAACCCCTTCTAAGAATATTTTTTATGCCTCGAAATGGTACCTAATACTCCTTCAATCTTTCTTAGCAAAAAATTCATGATAAGCTTGATAGGTAGGTAGGTGGGTAGGTAGCATTTTGTACGTGAGATTTGATGGATTTTCAAGTGAAAAGTTTTTGAATAAATCCAGCCAGCATTTTGTTTACAAGAATAATCTGATATTTTGCAAATACACGTCGCTTATAAGTTTAATCATTAAGATTCAAGAATGATAAACCGTACTGTAGGTAGGTTAGATAGGTAGACGTACTTGTATCTACCTTTAGTACCTACTTCTTCATAAGGTGAGACATTAGCACACTGTGCAGGGTATCCCATTCGATATGTAATGTAACTTGAGTAAATTCTTCTTTTTTCATTCTTTTTTTTTTTTCACAACATCCAAAGACCCTGACCCGTAGAAAAAAAATATATCTATTCGTTGTCGTATCCTGGTTTCGACAACTTTCGAGCTTATAATGTACTTCAAGTGTACATAAGATAACACGCGAAAACCTCTTATTTGCTCGTTACCATCGACGATTAGCTGGCGATAGGATCAAATACCGTTTGTTCGACGTATCTGCCTGCGTATACGGTATGCGTCTGAATAGATAATTGTACAATTGTCAGCTTTTTACTTTCGTCTAATTCGAATAGGTCACGATCGTGGTTGTTTTGCAAAATACCTATCTATAATACATTCGATGTACCATCCATCGTACCTACATAGTACCACACTACCTACTGGTAATATGAGCTTATAACGCTGTAGGCTGCCTGCGTACGGATACTTTCTCTACTGCACAATAAAGCAGTCATTTGGTACCTGCGTCTACTCGTACATAACACTATACATGTGTTTGACTTCGATGACATTTCGTTTTCAATGGCAGGAATAGATAATTAAAACGTACGGTTGGTATGGTATGGGTTCGAATTTGATTTCAAGGTCGTAATACGGGTAATACTTGAATTTATTCGCAAGTATCTGGAACGAGTCAGCTCAAATGACAACAAGTAAAGGGAAGGATTCGAAGTCACTTGCATTCCAGAAATCTGAGAAATTCAAAATAATTAGAAATTTACCGAATGATACATAACAAATAACAAATTTCTTAAAAGATCGCCAGTTTAAAAGTGCGGGTAAACAATACTCATTCCAAATCCTATCAAATAGAAAACGGTGTCCCACAGGGATCTGTACTTAGTACGACACTGTTCATCCTTCTGATAGGTAGTATCCAAACAGAAATTCCGTGGCCTATCTCCCTAAGAATCTTTGCAGATGATCTGAATATTTCACTTTGAGTAAGAGATATGAAATTCGCCAAATTTATTATCCAAGAAACGTTGAATCGGATCCAGAAATGGGCTCATCTAAACGAACTCACTTTCTCTGAGGCTAAAACGTACAGCATTCTCTTCTCAAATAAAAATAAAATTCAACCACTCACTCTAATGTTCGAAGGGCAACACTTTAAATTTAACTCTTCCACAAAATTCCTCGGATTAACATTTGATAAGAAACTCAAATGGACCACTCACTTCCTCACTATCAAACAGAACCTCATGAAAACTCTGAATATTTTGAAAATAATTAAAAACCCAAAATTCAACCCATCCAAAACCCTCTTACTTCAAATGTACAGATCCCTGTTTAGAAGCAAACTCGAATACGGATGTCCAGCACTTCTAAATACAACACAGAGAAATCTATCAATTACGAAAACTGCCCAAAATGCTGATTTGCGTCTATGCATTGGAGCTCTCCCCTCCTCGCCTATTGACAGTATTTACTGT